>ML685899.1:3224051-3294958 GCA_007922175.1 Pelusios castaneus | reverse complement strand
TCTCTCACACACACACACACACACACACACACACACACACACACACACACACCCCGCATTCTCAGCCTGGCTGTCAGCTGCAGTTAGCTCAGAGCAGCCCTGAGCAATCATTAGCCAGCCAAGAGCTGCCAGGGCCTGTCTGCCTCAAGAATGGCTCCATCCTGACTATCAGCTCCGAAAGATTATCCCCAGGGAACACCACCTGGGGCCAGCCCAGCATGAGAACAGCCCCCAGGGCGAGCAGCCGGCTCCTGTCCCCATGCCAAGCCATGTGGGTGCCCTGGCTTCTAATGCCCCCAACTCCTTGGAGCCACAAAGAAGGGTCAGCTCCCAGCTGCGGGATCTGGTTCCACAGCCCAGCCCCACGCTCAACTGGAAAAGGGCCCTCTCTGCCCCTGAAATCTCTGCTCCAGCCTCTCCTTCAGACACTGGGTGTTGCATAGGGGGACAGCAGGGCCTTCCCGGGCAGCAGCTCAGCCTGCCTGCGTAGGGAACTCTCCAGTCTGTGCAGGCGGGCTAGATACACGAGGCCTCGACTCAGTCCCAGGTCTGCTCCTGATTTCCAAGTTCAGCAGTGCACACAGGGCATGCAGGAGTCTATGCACACACAGCATGCGGGGGGTCCATGTGCAGGCACAGCCGGCACAGGTGGGGGCCACACAAACACACACACGCGGGGGTGCTCAGGTGGGCGGTTTCCATTCCATGTATTTGCTCCTCCACAGGCTACTCCTGGAGACTCTCGCTGCTGGACACCGGCACCTCCCTTTTGAGGAGCCCAACCTGAGCTGCCAAGGGCCTGCATGGGCCAGGGGCTGCCCGGCCGCTGTGGGTGCTCAGCCACTTGCCATCAGGCACTTTTGGGAAGGCGGCTTCCCCCTGTCGGTGAATGCCCTGCTCAGTTATACTCCGCCCAGGGCTTCATGCTGGGTCCTTATTCCCAGCTGCCCACTGCTTCCTCCCAAGCTGCCTGGCCACGGGGGCATGCCAGCTCAGAACTTGTAGAGCAGTGCTCTGGGCCAGGGCCAAGGACACAGCCCAGCCCCAGAGGGGTCGGGAAAGGATGTTTATACTGGGGCCAAGGAGCCAGGCCCTGGCTTTTGTCACATCAGAAGGTCACTGAGAAGAAGGCAGCATGGTGCAAAGGGAGTGGGGTGAACTCTGGCCCACTTGGCATTCCCCTAAAGCCCCAGGGCAGCTGTGACCTGAGTTCCCAAGAGGCCTCAGCTCTCTGCACACAGGCACTGCATCTGTGACAGCTCACCACTCCTCTCAGCTACCTTCCCTGCCCTGTCACATCCCAGCCTGAGGGACAGACAGACAGACGCACTGAGCTCCCAGCTCCGCTCAGCACAGAAGCCTCCCATCCTAGTGGGGATGGCCATGCTCTGGCTGAGTTAGGGTTTCTCTTCCCACGAGGGTGGTGAAGTTTAACTAAAGGCACCAGTTCTCCCTGGCCTAGCAAGTGCCGGGCGAGGGGGTCAGATATGGAACCAGCTCAGAGTAATCCAGGCCACTCTGGATTCCTTCCAGTCCTACACACCAGTTACCTCCCTTCCACCAGCATCACCCGCTCAGGGGACGGGCCCCTGACCTCCCTAAATACACATGCTTCTCTCTCCCCCTTCAACGCCATCGCACACCACACTTGCCTGCCCCTTTGTGGGTCTCCTACAGTGCCCAGCAGCCTGGCCGGGCCAGCCCTCATACATCTGATGTTGGGGAGACACAGGCCACAGGGGTACAATTCAGCCAAACCTCTTCCCATGTGGGGCTCAGTTCACACCTGGGCCAGGCTGCCCATCTGTGGGAATTGCCCAAGCCCTGCTATCTGCCCCTGTTCCCATCTCCCTTTGCTCGCACACAAGTCCAGCCAAGCCCTGGATCCAGGCCCTTGAATACAGCCCCCATCCCTGGGCTCAGCAGTTTGTCAGCTGAACTGTTGCAAGGTCTGTGAGACAGAAAGGATGGAAAGCAGCCCACCGCTGGACCCTCCCAGCCATTGGGAAGAGAAGAACACCCAGTGGCATCCCTGTCCACCCACCTGCTGGCAGGAACCCCCTTGGGGCACCTGAATGGCACACACAGCACCGAAGACCCAAATCCCCCCCACCAGGACCACCCATCTCTGCAAGTGCCCCCTCCCCACAGCAAGCCCATTCCCTACCAGAGATCGCTCTGCCTCCCAGCCACTGCATATGACAGGCAGGGCCTTCGCTCACTCTGCTGCAAATATACAACTCATTCCAGGAGGACCCCGTCCATTGGGCCTGGCCAGCGCTTCGCCTTGTCTGAGCCGGGAGCACCCCTGACATGGCACTGCAGGGGTTAACTGCCAAGCCAAGTGTGGTTGTGTGGCGCAAGGGGCTGGCCCTAGGCTCTGGGACCCGGACACACCTCAGTCAGCCTCAGTGTTCCCAACGTGGCACACAGCTCGTGGGCTGGGTGCAGCTGGGGGAAGCGATGATGGGCTGCTGCAAGTCAAGGGGCATGCTGGCGATGTGGCCGGGCGGGGGAGGACGTGGGCTAGGCGAGCACCACTGAGGCGGCCGGGGTGAGCGTGTGGAGCCTGCTGCTGACGCGGGGAGCAGGGAGCTCCCTGCACAGTCTCACGTGGGGTGTGAACCCGGCTTGTCATCTCCCACATCTCCTCGTTCAGCAACTGGCCTCTCCAGCCTGGCCGCTGGCTCCCACGGGTGACCTGTCCCGTCCCAGGACTCCACCTCTTGCTCACTCTCTGGCTAGGCTGTGCAGAGACTCGCAGTGCCCCAAGGAGGTAACTCACCATCTCCGTGGCCTCCCGCCCCAGGTAGGCTCCAGCCCTCCCGCAGCGCTCCGTCTCTGGCCCTTCCATCTTCACTCTCCGGCCTGGCCTGGGCCCCTCACTAGTGGCTTTGTTTTGGCGACATTCCTGACCGGCCCCCCGGTGTGGCCAGGATGTCTCTGGCCTGGCCCTTGTTTTCAGAAGGTGAGGCTCCCCAAGCTGAGCATTGTAATATCGGATCCTGGAAGCCACGAGCCCCGGGGACACAGCCAGCTTTCCGGGCTGAGCTGGTGGGAGGGGGCTGACGAGGGCAAGGTAGCTCTGCCCTGGCAGCTGGTATGTCCTGGCCCTGGGGATGCACCAGATCTTGGGTGGAGGGCTCAGCCTAGAGACTGCAGCTGCCAACGTGTTTTGCTCCTGCTGAAGTTTGGCCCTGTAGGGAGGGGCAGAAAAGCCCTGTCCTCATGACTAAGGCCCAGCCCAGCCAGACTGATGGACACACCTCGGGAAACTGCAGGGCTTTCCTGGGAGCAAGATGTTTTCCAAGAAAGGCCCCAAGAATGAACTGCAGAAACCTCTTCAATCTGAAACCACGTCCCCTGCAGCAGCAACCAACCAGCCACTTGTGCCTGGGAACAGAGGGCAGCACCGACTTGCTTGGGAGGGCCAGCAGCAAGCTTCTTGGGCACAGCCCCACAGGTGCAACTCCCCTATGAGAGCAGCCCAGCCTTGGGACAGCAGGGCACAGAGCAAAAAGTCCAGTTCCTGATTGCCTTTGTGCGTCACCTCACTGCAGGGACTCAAGACACAGACACGCCCACTAAGGGAGAATGCAGCACAGGCCCCGAGCAACCTTGGCTGGGCTAATGGGGCTAATCTTATCTAGCACACTGCACTCTCACAGCATGGCACTACCCTGGCACACACACCTGGAGCTGCAAACACAGCCCTGGGCATCTGGAGCTGTATGCCACAAGTCAGGCAGAGCTGAGCCCAGCCTGCAGTTATTTCTCCAGGAGTGAAGGTTGAGCTGATGGCAAAGCTGAATGACAGCACATTATACACACAGCAGGGTGAGTTTCCTCTGCAATCGCATGGAGATGTGGCCGCTCTAAGGGAGAGGTTTTGTAGTAACTGCGTCTATAAATTGAACCTAATCATGAGCTCGGCTGTAAAACATCAGTGCAGGTTTCTCCGCTGTCACCAAAATCGATCACAAATGGTGATGGGGAAAGGTGCGAAAAGGAGACAGGGACTGAGTTAGTCCAAACAAACCAGTCTGCTGGCAGAACTTGATGACTGTGTTAAAATCATGCCTGGTAAGCTAGAGATGTGTGGGACAGGAAATCCGTAAACCAATGGTGGGGTGCTGAAATCAGACCTAACTGGTGACCCAGCTAGTGAGGGGATGGGCTATTCTACTCATCGCTTCCTTTTGGAGTTTGGGGGATGGGGACTGGGGAGACAACCCCAAAAGCTGTCTGCCAGCCCCACCCTCTCCTGGGACGCCAGGATGCACTGAGCACCTAGGTCTTTGTCATCCTAATCCCGAGGAACCACTTTAGCAGAACAGGCCAGAGAGAGAGCAAGAGCCAGCAGACAGTGCCCTCTCCACTGGCTGCCATGCAAACCCGAGTACCCCCTGGGGTTTGAGACTGTCGCTTCCCACTCTCACCCTGATGAGCTCTTTTCCTTCTGGCTAGTGAGAGTCTGGCTTAGTCAGCCCAGGCTGTATGTTTTGCACTACTGAAGTATGCTTGTGACCAGAGAAGCAAGTTAAGGCAATGCTCTGCCTAAACAGCCTGAGGCTGGTACAAAAGGAGGCTGGATAGCTGTCTGTCTTGGATAGTTGAGACAGAACATCTTGGCAGAGATTAGACTACTAGACGACCCCTGCGCTCCCGTGGTTCTACGTTTGCCGGGCACGGAGTAGTGGAGCGAACAGGCTGTGCCTCTGTTTTTCCAATTGCGAATCAGCCCCAGAGACGGAAGCTGTGTTTTCTCCCTTTGCTGGTCTCTCTCCCCTCTCCGCCTGTTTATCTGGTTTTATCTTTTAGGAAACGAGATCAGATTTGTAACAGCAGCAGCAGCAACTCCAGCCCATTGCAATTTCTTCTCCTTTCCCCAAAAAGACACACACGTATAAGAACACCCACAGTGGGTCAGATGAATGGTCCATCTAGCCCAGAACCCTGTCTTCCCACAGTGGCCAGTGCTAGGTGCTTCAGAGGGAATGAACAGAACAGAGAACCACCAACTGATCCACCCTGTCACCCATTTCCAGCCTCTGGTGAACAGGCCTATGGCCATCTTTAATGCCACCTAAGAGTCTGCCAAATGGGGGTTCCTTTAAGAACACTCTCCAGCTAAAGGGACAGGGCATGTGTTACAATGACAGTTTTATTCAGCACTGTTCAAATGCTTTACCTGGCTGCTCTTCTTTTCTGTATTTTAGTAAAGGGTTAAAAGCTGTGAATAGTGTGTTTGCCATGGTAGCAAGCATGGAGCGAACACCGACAGTTTAACTCTGTTAATGCTGGACAGTGACGGGGCATGTTAACTCCTTTGACTGCCTGGGCCCGTTTATTCCATCCTGCGCTCTCATGGCATCTCCATGCAGCACAGGGAAGTCTGTGGCCCGTTGCTCCCAGGACCCAGCTGCAGCATGGCAGGGGACTGTGAAGACAACCAAGCCACCTGTCGTGGAGGGCTGAAGGCAGTCCTTCCCATCACTCCCTGCTGGACTGATCTGGGCGCCAAGCCCCCCTGTAACCACCTCCAGGACACCACCCCCTTCGTGTTTCCCTCAGTGAAGGGAAATGTATTTGGCACAAGGCCCTCTCCCAGCCCCAGGAGACTGGTCTCCATAACGTCCCAGAGATGCATGTGCCGGCCTGCTACCTGCCCACATTAGCTGCTGTGAGCTGACTGGCCCCTCTTCACCCTGCCCCAGCTCCTCCTGTGCCTCTTGGCTCCGCCCCATGAAATTCTGCCTCACCCCCACAGCCCCAGGGACAGCGGGACAGCCAGGTGCTCCCTGGGACCAGCCTTAAGAGCACTGCACCTATCAACTTGGAAACCACCAGCAGACTGAGCAGGGGTGGCTCCTCACTGCCCTCATGCCCGTAAACCTTGCTGTTCATTCCTTCTCCCCACCCTGCTTCCAGGCCTGACTTAGGAACCTCCACTGGCACTCACGGGGTCACCATCAGCCACTCTCTGGAGCTGCACCCAATGCCACAGGGGGAGCAGGTATAGGCCCGACAGGTCCCCACCACAGAGCCTTGCTCATAGGCTGGTGCATCCTAAGACCCTCCCTCTGGCAGCTGCCATCTTCTTGGGCACTTGCTTGTGGCCATTTTTCTGCATTTGTTCCAGCCCATCTCACACATGCCCCAGCACCTGCCCACAGCCCAGCATGGGTCTCAACTGGAGATATTACCCTTCCCCTTTCCTGCCCCAGGCTAGAATCTACTGCATTCCACCCCAGAGACAGCTGCATTCAAGGGCAGGTGAAGAGAGCCTTGTGCATAGAGGCTGCAGGGGTCTGTTGATGTCTGGAAAACAAGCCAATATTTCAGGAGGCGTCTCCAGCCTGGGACCCAGGAGACAATCCATGGGAGTATTATGCAGTCTGAGCAAACAGGTCAGATCCAGCCTAGTATGCAGGATCCAAGGACACTTACGCGGCAAGGCTAAGCATCATATACCTAGAATTACAGCTGAATGGGAGTTTTTCAACAAGACATCTTTTCCTCAGAAAATGGTGCTTTTCATGGGAAAGGGTTAGTTTTGATAAATTTCCCCATTTAAAAAAAAAATCTGACCAAGTTTTGAAATTGCTGAAACATTCTGTTTCCTGGCTTCCAAAATGAAAAGTTCTGGTTTTCGGTTCAAAATGACTTCCTGTTTCAAAATGTAAATTCATTTATCATTTAAAAAATATTAAAAGATCAAAATCCAGGCAAAACATTTTGACTGACGTGACAATGTGCGGTTCACCAACATTTCTGCCATTTTGATGTTTCGTCCTGGTTTGGAATGGGAACATTTTCTGAAATCTCACACTCTCTCAGGACAGGAGAACCATGTCCTGCTTAGCTCTGCCTGGAACCCAGGACCTTCCCTGTGTGTGAGCACAGCTTTCACCACATCCAGCCCTTCTGTGTGAGGCAGGTGGGCCAGGAGGACAAATATTGCTGCTTGTTGGATGGAGGAGCTGTTTGTTCCCCTTATCAGGAGACAGCTTTGGATAAGCTGAAGAAACCAATGGTTTCCAAAGAAACAATTGCCCATCAACAGCCCCATTTATTGTCTATATCCTGATCCGATCTGTTTGCTCCCTGATAGCGAAGGAAATCCCTGAAGCCAGCGATACTGCTCAAGGTTCAGCAGAGAGGAGACAGAGCCCTTGGCTCGGTGAGACACAGACAACCCAGTGGATGATCTACCTGACACTGGACCACCTCTTGGAACTGCCACTCAGACACTGATGTTTCCCAGCAAGAATCCCTCAGCTCCCAAGTCTCAGCCCCAGAGAAACCACACTGTTCACAGAGAGGGGAGCATCACTCACTCCCCAGTGTCTGGCAGCGTGAGCTCCACAGGCTCATCTGCCCAGCCACTTGGTACACTGGACAGCATTGTCTCAGCAGAAAGCTGGGGCAGGGGCCTTCCTCTCAAACATGCCACCATCCAATCACCTCCTTGGCCCAACCCCCATCCCAACGGCTCCGCTGAGCGCCCAGCCCGGTCCCCAGCACCATGCTGCCATTCTCAGCTGCTCACCGCCTCCCACTCACCAGGATGTCCGTGTTCTCCCGGCGCAAGGGCGGCTGGTCCTGTCTCTCGTTGGCGGGGGTGCAGAGGACAGTGGAGGTGGTGCATGAGGACCGCAGGATGGGCAGACTCAGTGACCGGAAATCCTTCACGGCCTGCTCCACCTTGAGCTCATCACCGGGCTTAGCTGGAAAGAGAGGAGAGCACAGGATAGGCCGTTCAGCAGCTTAGCTCGCCCTGCGCCCCCAGCACATGGCAGACACACGCCCAGTGCCAGGACCCCCCCAATCGCTGGGTGTCGCAGACATGTCTGCTTCGCTCAGGGGCTGGAGAAGGCACAGTTCTGCCCCAGGCCGGTTAGCCAGAGCCTCACCAGACTGCAGCACAGTAGGCCAGCCTCACCCCAACCACCCACACTAGAGCTCCAGCTGTTCAGCTCAGGCTCACCCTCACTGGATAGTGCAGGAACAACACAGGGCCCTGCCTTCCTCCCTGACTCTCAGGGACGTGGGATGGGATGGGACAGGCTGTTGGGAGCCTTGAGTGAGGTCTGCTCTCCCCCACAGGCTGTCCAGTCAGAGGAGCCAGTGGAAAGGCTGCAAAGGGAGAGCCACACAGTGAGTCTTTCTCTCAGATTCTGGGCTGCTCTCGTTTTCAAAGCAAGCCAGCCCTGACCCAGGCTGAATGGGAACATGCGCCCTGAGAGGGGACCGCCCCTACCTAGTGCCTAGAGGGGAGCAGCTGACCCTCCTCGCAGAGAGACACTTCCCCTAGCACCTCTCTGCTCCAGGGCGCTACATGGGCTCTGCCGCTCTGGGTCCATCTCCCAGGCCGCCAAGCGGGCAGGATGTGACACACCTTTCACTCTCAGGTAGTGGCCCCCGAACCGGTATGCTTCGAAGTTGAGCGACAGAGGCGTGTTGGACTGATCCAGGTAAATATCCACCTTGCCCAGCTCAATGCCTTTCCTCTCGAACACCGGCAGCAGCACCTCCCTGGGGGCAGAGACAGAAGCGCTGGAATAACTTCCTTCCTCTCCTGGGTCTGAGCTCAGGGAAGAGTCTTGTGCCCGGCCCTGGTCTGGCTGCCCACTTGGAAGAGGAATGTGGGCCAGAGCTCAGCTGGCAGTGCCGGGAGAGGCAGAGGCTCTTGCTGCTGTCGGCACCCATCACCTTGCTGGAGGGATGGAGCCGGGGAATGCTCTCCCCTGTACCAAACACAGCTCAGCCGGAGGGAGTGGACCCACTGCTCTCAGCGCTGACCAGTGCTACCCAGTCTCACTAGCTGGCACTGCCCACCTGAGTCGCAGACACCCCGCTCAACACGGGCAAGAGGAAGGCAAGGCAAAGGAGTGACAAAAGTTGGCAGATGGCCATTAAGGTCTCCTGGGAGAGGGAGCTGGTTCTGAGAGCGGATGCCTGTGGGGAACAGCAGGGTGGCAGGGACCTGGGTGGGGCTGGATTTTCCACGAGCGCTTGGCAGAGCCAGACACAGCAGCCTCCTGGGCAGCCCAGACTGGCACACTGAGTGGCCGCTCCGGGATGCCCCCAGCAGAGAACCACGATGGGCCGTGTCAGTACTTAGGCCCCTCCCTACATCAGTGCAGGGTGTGCCAACAGGCACTAGGAAGGACACGTGCACGCACACTGGTCAGCAGCACCAGCCGCAGCCCTGCAAATCCAGCGCAGCATCGAGGGAGGCAGCCATGCGGACTCACCCCAGGGATTTCTTCTTCATGGCCGGGACAATCTCTGTTTCTATGTCCACGTTTAAGTCAAACTTCAGGGTGAAGCACTCTTTGCTGGGGTCCTAAAAAGAGTGGGAAAGAGGTGTGCACAGCCTGTTCCCAACACCTTTGTGGCTGGATAACTCCACAGCCCCCACCTAAGTCTCGGCCTGTCTCCTTGCAGAGTCATGCCACCACTGGCTGGGGAATCCGCTCACCTGCACCCGGCAAACAGCACAGCTGGCACAGGTCTAGCTACCCAATGGAAGCCGCTCCAGCAGGAAGCCAAGGGGACGGAGCCATCGCTAGGATTGGGGAATGGGGGCCTGTCCCTTGGCATTACTTGCTCTGGCCTCTGGGAGGAACCAGGACAGACAGGCTGCACTAGGCCCGTTGGGCCGCCTGCCTCCATGCAGAGCTGCTGAGCACCAGCTCTCTCTGCATCCCACAGGGCCCTAGGCAGTGAGGCCTCCCTTCCACAGCACAGGACGCCAGCTCCACAATCATGCCCAGAGCCAGGTATCAGGGCCCTTGAGTCACAAGGCAAGAGACAGGGCTGGGCTCCTTACATCCGTGTGTCTCCGCCGGGCTTTCTTCTTGGGGAGCTTCAGCGCAGAGCTCTTCTTCTCCCTGCAGGGGACAAAGGCACATTACAGGATGGCCGGCATGGCTGGAGCCTCCTCCTGGCACATGGGCTAGAGCCGGGCAAGTGCCAGAGGCCAGAGAGCCCCAGGACCCTGCCACGCATGCTGGGACAAGGTGCAGAGCGGAGGAGACTCTGAAGCTGCAGGGAAAGCAACAGCTGCTCCTCTCTGTCACCGCCCTCCAGCCCAGCTCCAAAGCAACATGACAGTGAGCCATGGTGGCCCCAGCTACAGTCAATGAGTGCAGAAGCTGTCACCTGTGCAAACCCTCCCCTTGAGTGTGTCCCATCTGGGCCTGGCTCAGAGCCAGGGATCTCCCCCACTGTTCAGGATCCAGGACTTACACAGACCAGCAGTACTGAAGTGAGAAGGGAGGGAAGCGCAACAAGGGGCTGGAGAGAGGAGCAGAGGGCCTCAGAGCGACCTGGCCTACAGCTCCTGGCAGCTCTGCAAAGGTTCCTTCAGTCTTGCAGACCATGGCCTGGCCCTGGGGAGGCATCAGCACAGCCAGAACATACTCTGCAACCTTAGACCTTGGATTCTGATTGTCAGGGGCAGCTGCCCAATGTGCCCTTCCCCTAAAGCCCAGCATCACATGGCCCATGGGGCCCTCTGCACCTGGGACTCATCAAGTCGGCTGCCTCCCCTCGCCCTTCACACATATACGCACCCTCTCCCATCCGTGAGCCCTTCATCCTCCTCCTCCATGTCAGAGGCCGGGCTGGTACGTGGGGGGCAGGACCGCGTTGACACGTTCCGGGCCAGAATAGAACCTGCAGCCAGGAGACAGAGGAGTCACGCCATGGTAGTTGCCCTGGGAATGGCGGACGGTTGCCACCTGCCTTCTGCAGTGGAGCCAGCCCAAGAACCCAGAAGACTGAACGTGTCAGCCCTGTGTGCACACCTCCTCACTGGCCTAGGTGCAGTCCGTAGACCAGAGCCTTTGCAGCAGCATGGGGAAACACAAAGCCCTCTGCCCACAGGCCCATCAGGACACACTGCTGCCCCTGCTGACAGGCTGAGCCATCGCAAGGACCAGTCCCCCTTGCTGGCCTGGTACACTGCTGGCGGGAAGCCCTGGTGAGGTGCCAGAGGGGAGCTGAGCCCTGGGGAACATACCCCCAAGGGGCAGAGAGCAGGGCAGACCCCAGCAGCATGGATGCTACCTCAATGCTGCTCTCTGCCTGCCCACCCAGCTCACTCCAGCCCCCAGCCTGCTCTGATGGGAGGATGAGTCCAAGGGGACAAGGCCCCTGAGGTGGGAGGACCATCAGTGACATGGGCCTTTCTCACCCACCAGGGAAGGGGGCAGCATTCACCTCCCTCCCCCCCGAATATCTCACCTGGCGGGGGCAAGTCGAAGCGGATGTGGCCGTCGAAGTGCATGGTGCTGTGGAACTTGCTGTCACAGGCCTCACACAGGTTCAGGGGACTGCTATGGTTCAGCTGCTGACACTCGGTGTGGTGACATACCTGTGAGAGGCGAGACACCGTCAGCCAGGGCCCCATGCAGCAGGCAGGACAGCCATGCAGGACGCACCAGGGTCCAGTTACTCTGGGGTCCCCTTACTCTGCTCCGCTGGGCAGAGCCAGTGGGCAGAGCTCCGGGAGCCTCCCAGGACACCCCCTTAAAGGCCGCCCTGCTCCTCTGCCTCATCAGCCCTGGGCACAGATTGCCAAGCACAGCCCAGAGCTGGCGGTAACCAACAGAGATGGTGCTGGACCTGTCTGCCTGGCAATGAGAGGGCCCCTCGGGCCAGCAGCTGAGGCCACTCCTGGAAGGGAAGGAGCATCTCTTGCCCAGTGCTGCAGGGTGGAAGACCTGGGGCCTGCCAACCCCAGTTACTAAGGAGCCACACCCGGGCCCTACAAGGATCAGCAGGAAGCTGCAGGAAAGTGGGGAGTGGGCAGGGTCAGACTGCCTGGAGCAGCCCGTACTAGCAAAGTCTCCTGGGAGTCAGGACCGAGATGCCCACCAGGAAGGGTCTGAGAGTTGCCTGCCAAAGTCCAACAGTCCCTGGCAGAAATGGCTGGATGGGTTTTGTTCCAAGACTGGAGTTTATTTTATGTGAATAAACCCAGCCCCCAAGCTGGGTATTTGGCCCCAAAGCATGGGCCAAGGTTTCTGGGAGCAGTCCAAGAGGCCTGCCCCCCACTCCCACACACACACGAAGCCTCCCCCAGACTGGGCCAGGCCAGCCGTCTGCAGCCAGTGTGGGAGAGCAGGACACAGCTCAGCCCTCTGCTCCCAGGCCGGCCCAGCAGAGACCACGGGCAAAGCAAGCTTTCCTGGTGCACAGTCAGATCTCACAAGCCCTTCGAAACCACCTGCCCTGCATGCAGAGCGTAAAGCCAAGGCCTGGGAACAGCACAGAGCCAAAGGCAGACAGACAGAGGAGCCCGGCACAGGCTCTCGGGACAGCACCTCACTGCCTGGGCCAGGAATCAGCGCTGCCTGGCTCCTACCCACACCCTCCAAAGCCGTGCTCTCGCTGGAGGGTGGACCGAGGCACCCTCTGTTCCCGGACACTTCCCTTAGGGGGATAGTTTTCACGAGGGAACAGGAGGGAAGCAGACCGATCCTTGCCGGGGACGTGAGAAGCCGGGCTGCACCACATGTCTGTATTAGCATCAGCATCAACCCCAGCACTCTCACTGTCTGCCTCGGGGCAAAGGACAGCTCGGCATGTTCTCACGTTGCCCACCCCAGCCATACTCACTGCCATGGCCAGAGAGTGCTCCCTGCTGCCGGCACCCCAGCCTTGCTGACCGAACTTAGCCCTGGCCGTGGGTCCAGCTTTCCTATACCAACAGCTATTGTATCTCGGGCCCCAGCGCACGGAAGAGGTAGCCGGCTTGGTCTGCAAGCTACTTTGTGTTTGAAATGGCAGGGCTAAGGAAACAAGTGTCTGCAGTGAAACAATGCTTGCGAGCCAATCCATTTCCTCCCATTGTGCGCAGGGCCCAAGCCTCCTTCGAGGCCGCTACGCGTCAGTGGCGAGAGGGATTTATTTATATGCACGTGGCTGGGCTCTGGGCCAGCGCTCACTTTGCCCGTCAGCTACTATGCAGAGGCTGTCCCTGAGCTCCAGGGGCCACTCCCCCATGCCCGCCCGGCACTGCTCCCAAACACAGCGGGTGCACCCTCCCATGGGTAAATGTGCACTGGGCTCAGACGCAAACAGGGGCAGCACCGCCTGCCGGGGGGAACACTCCCTAGACTCGTCCTGCACTGTTGGAGTCACGTGTCCAGCATCAGGACTTGCCCATTCAGAAGAGATGAGGCAGGATCTTCCTGCCCTGGCCATCCCCGCGAGGAACAGAGCAGCAGGAAGAGACTCTCTCGCACTAGCCAGGGCCCAGCCAGCCTAGCATCACGCAGGCATTTCATGCGAGGGCATCCCATGCTGGAGCCAGGTGCAGTGAAGAGCTCGGGGCACACACTCCAGCTGAAGGTCTCAGTGCTGTACTACGGCCACAGCTGCAACCAATGGAGGCCATGAGCATAAAACTCACGGTCTGCAGGCTAGGTGCACGCAAGCCCTGCCCAGCCCAGACAACAGTGATATGGCCTAAGACATGACACACTCTTGCCCCAGTCATTGCCAGAGACGCAGCTGCTCCAGGCAGCACAGGGCTGGGGGAGCTGGCAGCATCCTGTGCCCCTGGCATGCTGGCACATACCGGAGACAGGGGCCAGAGCCTGTGCTGCAACTGAGCCAGGAGCTACCTCCTGGGCTGGGTTCCAGGTCTGAGATGTGCAGCTCCTTCCAAGGCTGTGCCCCCAGAGACAGAGCCCCTGCAACCCAGCGCCCCACACAGCGAGGAGGCCCCGCTCACAACCCGCTTGCTCCCCTCGCTCAAGTTCCTTGAGCTTGCCGGGGGATTCCTGACAGGCCTCGGACTTGCAGAATTTTTCTAGGAGAAGGAGAGCACGGCTCCCACTGACTCAGTACCTCCTGCTGCACTCTGAGCCTGGCCCAGGACTCCTGCCAGCTCACAGCCCTAGATACCATCCCTGCCCTGGCACTTCAGATGTGCCCAGGGAGCCACCAGCTTCCATTCACAAGAAAGGAATGGATTTTCACCATTCTTCACTGCAACATGCAGATACAGCGTCAAGTGAATGTTCACTAATGCTGCCTCCAGGGGCTGCCTTGCACGGCCAGGATGTTTCCCTGAGTTAGCCCTTGGCACCAGAAGCAGTTCCCCCTACAGCGGGAATCGTTTGTCCCTCAGTGGGCCCAGCAAAGCAGCATGGCCCAGCGAGGTGTGGAGTGCTTGCACTGAGCAAGAAATTTCCTTGAGAGTGAGTGACATCCGGGGCAGAATGACTTATCAACGGCCACGTTTCCCAGGTGAGCCGAGTCAGCCAGTCAGAGGTGGAGCCTGCCTAAGTCCCTGGCCACTCAGGGAGTTCACACCAGGGAAGCGTGAGCACAAACGCAAGGCATCTGGGGAAGGCGTTTGACCCTGGCATGGTGACACACAAGTGAAGCAGGCCCAGCAGTGCCCAGCGTGCTATAGGGGCCAAAAGAGGACACACATGGCCCTTTGGAACACGCCAGGGCAGCAGGAAAAGGACCTGGGGGTTATGGTGGATGGGAAGCTGGATATGAGCCAACAGTGTCCTCTTGTTGCCAAAAAGGCCAATGGCATATTAGGCTGCATCAGTAGGAGTATTGCCAGCAGATCGAGGGATGTGATAATTCCCCTCTATTCGACACTGGTCAGGCCACATCTGGAATACTGTGTCCAGTTTTGGGCTCCCCACTGCAGAAAGGATGTGGACAAATTAGAAAGAGTCCAGCGGAGGGCAACAAAAATGATTAGGGGGCTGGGGCACATGACTTATGAGGAGAGACTGAAGGAACTAGCTATTTAGTCTACAGAAGAGAAGACTGAGGGGGGGATTTGATAGCAACCTTCAACTACTTGAAGGGGTGCTCCAAAGAGGAGGGAATTAGGCTGTTCTGGATGGTAACAGAGGACAGAACAAGGAGCAATGGTTTCAAGTTACAGCTGGGGAGGTCGAGGTTGGATATTAGAAATAACTTTCTCATTAGGAGGGTGGTGAAGCATTGGAATGGGTTATGTAGGGAGGTGGTGGAATCTCCGTCTTTGGAGATATTTTAGGTTCTATTAGACAAAACCCTGGCTGGGATGATTTAGTGGGAGTGGTTCTGCAGGGGGTTAGACTAGATGACCTCATGATGTCCCTTCCAGCCCTATGATTCTATGAATGCTCACTCCCACTTTCCTGCAGCAGGACTCCCCAGGGAGGAACAGAGGAAGAGGAAGAGTCCACCGCACACACCTCCAGCCCCACCCCCACTTCCTGCCCTCCTTCCTCTCCCATCCCGCTGACGTGCTTTCACTTTCCCATCCCCGGGCAAGTCTATGGACCAGAACATCTGGAGCTTGATGGGAGCCTTCCCTCGGGCTGGGGAGCAACGTGGCCAGCAGCCAGTGCTGGCAAGTCCAGAGAGCGTTGCCCCAGCAAAGACAGCACAAACAGCACTGGGCTCTCAGTGTGCAAGCCATGGAGAGCTGGGCCAGCCCAGGAGGCACCTTCCTGGAGGTTGGGCTAAGGGAGAACCAAAATAGACTCATACACTCATAGACTTTACGGTCAGAAGGGACCAGTACGATCATCTAGCCTGACCTGCTGCAAAATGCAGGCCTCAAGACCTCACTCACCCACTCCAGCAATAGACCACCAACCTATGACTGAGTTATTTACCTCCTTTAATCATGATACAGAGAATTCACTGGTAGGTAAACCATGCCCTGTGCTACAGAGGAAGGCGAAAACCCCCCAGAGCCCAGGCCAATCAGCCCCAGGGGAAAATTCCTTCCCGATCCCAAATATGGCGATCGGTTAAACCCTGAGCACGTGGGCAAGTCTCAACAGCCAGTTACCCAAGAAACAATTCTCTGTAATAACTCAGAACCCACCCAATGTTCCCTCCCCTCTTAGGCCGCTTGTAAATCCACCACACGTAGCCAAATATCAGTCAATTTCCAAAATAGGGTAATCGTATCATCCCCTCCATAAATTTATCAAGCTCAGATTTGAAAGCAGTTATGGTTTTTGCTCCCACAACTCCCCTTGGAAGGCTATTCCAGAACTTTGCTCCTCTAATGGTTAGAAACCTACATCTAATTTCAAGCCTAAATTTCTTGATGGATGTTTTATAATCATTTGTTTTGGTGTCCACATTGGTGCTGTACTCAAATAATTCCTCTCCCTCCCTGATGTTAATCCCTCTGATGTATTTATAGAGAGCAATCATATCCCCCCTCAGCCTTCTTTTGGTTAGGCTAAACAAGCCAAGCTTCTTGCGTCTCCACTCATAGGGCAGGTTTTCCACTCCACAGACCATCCTTGTAGCCCTTCTCTGTACCTGTTCAAATTTGAATTCATCCTTTTTAAACATGGGGGACCAGAACTGCACACAATATTCCAGATGGGGTCTCACCAGTGCCTTGTACAGTGGCACTAACACCTCCCTGTTTCTACTTGAAATACCTCTCCTGATACATCCTAGAACCGCATTAGCTTTCTTCACGGCCACATCACATTGGTGGCTCATAGTCATCCTATGATCAACCAGTACTCCCAGATCCTTCTCCTCCTCAGTCCGTTCCAACTGATGCATCCCCAACTTATAGGAAAAATGCTTGTTATTGGTCCCTAAATGCATGACCTTGCACTTCCCATTATTAAATTTCATCCTATTCCTGATACTCCAGTTTACAAGGTCATCCAGATCTTTCTGTATGGTATCCTGATCCTTCTCTGTATTGGCAATACCTCCCAAATTGGTGTCATCCACAAACTTTAGTAACACATTCCCGCTTTTTGTGCCAAGCTCAGTAACAAAAAGGGTAAACAAGATCAGTCCCAAGACAGATCCCTGAGGGACTCCACTGGTAATCTCCCTCCAGCTTGACAGTTCACCCTTCAATATGACCCGCTGTAGTCTCCCTTTTAACCAGCTCCTTATCCACCTTACTGTATTCATATTAATCCCCATCTTCTGTAACTTAACTAATAACTCCCTTTTTGGAACTGTATCAAATGCCTTGCTGAAATCTAAGTAAATTAGGTCCACCGCATTCCCTTTATCTAAAAAATCTGTTATCCTTTCAAAAAAGGAGATCAAGTTGGTCTGGCACGATCTCCCTTTTGTAAAGCCACGTTGTATTTTATCACAGTTACCATTATCCTCTACAGCCTTAAGTACTTTCTCCTTCAAAATTTTCGCCAAGACTTTGCATACTATTGAGGTCAAACTAACAGGCCTCCCTGTGGTTCCCTGCTGAGGGAGCTATAAAGGCAGCCAGTCCAGCAGGCAGCGGCACACAGGGGCAGTCAACAGGGCTGTGAACAGGGGAGTTTAAGTGGGAGTTTGGAGGGGGAGTTTTGGAGGAGGGTGGGTTTCTCGTATTGCTTTTCTTGTGGTGTTGGGGTTTATTTTGGCAGACTGGGATTAGGACAATGGCAGATACAGAGGCAACCGTAGTAGACACTCAAGCCAAGGAAGCAACAGGAAGAATGGCAGGATGTGGAAGCTGTGGGATGTACTTGATCTTGGAGGAATTGCCTCCAAGGACATATGTGTGCATGAAGTGTCGCCTCATTGGGTTGATGGAGGAGAAAATTCGGGGGTTAGAGATGCAGGTGAAAACTCTCATTGAGTTTGGAAGGGATTTCGAACAACTGATGGAGCAGACAGGTGAGGACGTTTTAAGAGAAACGCCCGACCTGCAGATGGAAGCAGGACCATCAAACTGTGAAGGCAGAATACCGGGAGATGAAAGTGGCCGGTGGAAGCATGTGACTGTGAGAAGTCGGCAGAGGAAAAGACAGGCTAGCGAAGGAGAAACAGAGCTCAGAAACAGGTTTGCTGGGTTAGCAAATGAAGGAGCAGAGCATGTAGTGACTGATGTTGGGAGTGCAAGGAGAAAGAGAAGAGCAGCTAGTCCTATCCAAAGAGGGGATGAGCCAATGGAGATTCCTCCCAGTAAGAGCCCTAGAAGGACTCGGGAGCGGATGCAAACGATTGCAGAGAAAAACAGGAGGACTGAGGACTTGCGACCGGAACAAAGTGGGGATAGGCTAGTGAATAGCACTGGTGCCAGGAAAAGGCAAGTGTATGTGATTGGGGACTTCCTGTTGAGAAGGACAGACAGGCCTATAACCAGAGCTGATCCCGAAAACAGAAGGATATGCTGCTTGCCGGGTGCAAAGATACAGGATGTCGATCTGAGGCTGAAGAGGATCTTAACGGGAGCTGGAAAGAATCCTTTGATTGTCCTTCATGTGGGTACAAATGATGTAGGTAGATTCTCACTGGAACGTATCAAAGGTGACTATGCCAGGCTGGGGAGGACTCTCAAGGAAATAGAAGCTCAGGTGATCTTTAGTGGGATTCTGCCTGTCCCTAGAGGAGGACAACAAAGGTGTGAGAAGACCCTGATGATAAACAGATGGCTTAGGCAGTGATGCTATAAGGAGGGCTTTGGCGTGTATGGTCACTGGGAGGCATTCGTGGGCAGAAGACTGTTCTCCTGGGATGGACTGCACCTGAGTAGGGAGGGAAACAGACTTCTGGGAGGGAGATTAGCACAACTGATCAAGAGAGCTTTAAACTAGAGAGCTGGGGGAGATGGTTGGGAGATGCCCGAATAATCTCCGCGCCTGATATTAGTGTTGAGAAGGAGGTAAATGAAATAAAAAAGGACACAGAAATAGGGAGTGGCATGAGGGTTACGAGAAGGAGGAGTAGTGTAAATGCCAGTCTAGTGAGTGATACTGTCTGTAGAATGACTGTGCCGAATCAGGCAAAGAACGTGAGTGAGGCCAAGCAGCACAAACTAAAATGTTTATATAACAACATGAGAAGCCTGGGTAACAAAATGGAGGAGCTGGAGCTATTGGTAGAGGAAGTGAGACCAGATATTATAGGGATACCTGAAACATGGCGGAATAGTAGTCATGACTGGTGTACCGGTATTGAAGGCTATGTACTTTTTAGGAAAGATAGATATAAAGGCAAAGGTGGGGGAGTGGCATTGTATGTCAATGAGGAGATAGACTGCAGGGAAATTCAAAGTGATGGAATTAACAAAACAGAATCAATCTGGGTAAAAATCATGTTAGGGAAAAAAGCTACTAAAGTTTCTGCTGGAATGGTGCTTGGAGTGTGTTACAGACCGCCGGGATCTGATCTAGACATGGATAGGGACCTCTTTAAGGCCTTTAAGGAAGTTAATACTACTGGGAATTGTGTAATTATGGGAAACTTTAACTTCCCAGATATAGACTGGAGGACGTGTGCTAGTAGTAATAAGAGGGCCCAGTTTTTCCTGGATGCGATAGCTGATGAATTCCTTCTCCAAATGGTTATCGAACCAACGAGAGGGGATGCCGTCTTAGATTTAGTACTGGTGAGTAGTGAGTACCTCATAGATGAACTGGTTGTAGGGGACAGCTTAGGTTCAAGTGACCATGAGCTAATTCAGTTCAAACTAATTGGAAGGATAAACAAAAATAAATCAGTGACCAGGATCTTTGACTTTAAAAAGGCTAACTTTAGAAAATTAAGGGAATTAGTTGGGGAAGTGGACTGGATAGAAGAACTCAGGAATGTAAATGTAGAAGAAGCTTGGAATCACTTCAAATCAAAGTTGCAAGAATTATCTGAAGCCTACATTCCGAGGAAAGGAAAAAAATTCATAGGCAAGAGCTGTGGACCAAGCTGGATGTGTAAGCATCTCAGAAAGGTGATTAGGAGGAAGCACAGAGCCTATAAGGAGTGGAAAAGGGGAGAGATCAGCAAGAAAAGCTACCTTTTGGAGGTCAGAACATGTAAAGAGAGAGTGAGAAAGGCAAAAAGTCAAGCTGAGCTGGACCTTGCGAAGGGAATTAAAACCAATAGTAAAAGGTTCTTTAGCCATATAAATAGGAAAAAAACAAAGAAAGAAGAAGTGGGACCATTAAAAACTGAGGATGGGGTGGAGGTCAAGGATAATTTAGGCATGGCTGAATGTCTAAATAAGTACTTTGCATCTGTTTTGATGAGGAGGCACATCAAGCCGTCCTGAACTGGGTCAAGCCAGGCGCATTATGGCTTGGACAGGGGGCGGAACTTAGCAAAGTGCCACCATTTACTTTTTTTTCCCCAGTCTGATCCCCGGGTCCGTGACTTATGAGCAAGCACACCACGGCCCACGTGCCCAGGGACTTCCAGCTAGCAGCTGGGGCATGCACCCATACGCACTGTTCAGCTGAAGGCCACCTGGCGATACACAAAGCCTCCGAGTTACTGGTGTGCACGCTGAAGGATCTCCTGCACCTACCGCCTGCCCAGGACAGTGCTGGGTGTGCAGGGCCAAGAGAAAAGCTGAGTGTGGATAAAGGACAGAACTCCTGGACACTATTCCAAGCTCTGCCACAAATCGCTTGCGTGGCCCTTGGCAAGTCATTCCAGCAACCCTCCCACCAGATTGCCCCCGCAGCCCGCTGCTGAGTTCATTAAAGGAGCTCACTGGATGGAAGTGACCAGAGCCAGGCAGAAGCTACCCTCTATTTACCTCCCCTCCTCCATCCCCAGCTCAAATGCAAGTTGCAACCCTGGCCATGGGCCAGGAGAAAATTTGGCCATTGTAGCTCTGTGCCTTCTCCCCATAGTCCAGCATCCCCCAGACAAGCTCAGCTCTCTGCACTGCACCCACGTGCTTCTCATACAGTGGACAAAAATAAAAACCTGCCTGCCAGATGTGAGATCAGGGCTGTGCCTGCAGCAGCTGCCAACACAACAAACACTCCCTACTCCCAGGACGTCACCAAGTGCCGGCTAGGCATCTCGCTGGGCCGTCACAGGCAAGGGCGTCAGCCCAGAGAGCAGCAAGCCGAGATCTCCTGGCTGACATGCTCATGGGGCAAGGAGCATGCGATATTTATGGGATCTGTAATGTCACCACACAGATGGAAAGGACCCAGGACGGGGGATGGGCTGCCATTGATGGCAGGGATGTCACTGTGAGGTGGAGGGAAACACGCACGCACGCACGCAGGAGGTGAGGGGAGCTCACACATGTCCATCTACAGGCCCAAGGGTGCAGACCACAGATCTGGCTTGATTCATGACAAGACAAACTCCTCCGGCACAGAAGCAAATACAACCCAGCCTGGCCTGGCTGAGCAGGGGAATCAGACAGCAGCAGCTGCTGCAGCTCATTGCTGAATTTTTAACATCTTGCAGTAATGTGAAACCTAATGCCAGTTGCCCATGGCCTGAGCCGCAGAGCAGCAGACTGTCCTTTGACAAAGGCGGCTGAGGGCCCACAGAAACACAGCCTACTATCTCCAGGTCCAGACTCACCTGTCTGGCCAGAGCACCTGACAACAAATGCAGCAACTTCAGCTCATCCAGCTGCGGCTGCTCCACAGGGAAACTCCATGATCCATCAGGGCAGCCAGCCTCTTCCAAAACTGGAGATTGCCCCCAACTCCCCAGAGCAAGCCAGGCAGCCGATGACCTCGACGCAAACCCCGCTGACTCATCTCTCCAGGAGGGGTTTGGGTGGCCTGATGGTGGTGACACAATGCTGACTAAGCAGGTGAGGCAGCTCTGGGTTTGAAATGAGTAAGATTTTCAATTCGCTCTGTATCTGCTCTTCCTTTTTTGCCCAGGCAGGCTTCAAATCCCAGGCCTCCCGCACATCAGAGGTACTGTCATTCTCTGGCTGCATGCAGCGTCTACGTCTCTCCTGCCGCCTGGCAGCTTTCAGCACTCCTCTGGAACTGAAGCCTTGGAGGCGCCAGCACGGAGGCACCTCCTCCAAGGCGACTGTGCGATCTGATCAGTAACTGCCCCAGCAGCATCAGGTTTCTGACCCACTCGTCTGAATGCTAGTCAGAGTGGCTCTATGCGTTGCAAATGCTCTGCAGCCCACAGTGGCAGCCGCGTCCTAGCCTCCCGAGTGGGATCTGGTTACTGTTCAGTTCATGGATGCATGCTGTCACCATTCACCCAAGGTGTTCCTCCCCAGAACTTACCGCCTCAACCAGCCACCTGAGGGAAGCCAGGTAGGAAGTAAAAGCTGGTGCTGTCTTCAGTGCACTCCTGAAACGCAGACATGCAGCCCCAGATCAGACATATTCAGCGGCTGAATCTTCTCAGCCCCTACAGCATGTGCACATCAGAAAGGAAGAGGTTCTAGCTAGTCGGACCTCACTAACTCAGTTCTAGCCTCACTGACCTCTGCACAGATCAATGCTCTCATTTGGCTGCAGGGAGCTTGCTGGGCACTCCGTGGTATAGCCCCTAGCACCCGGCAAGGGTGAGCCTGGTAACTGGAACCAGCCGGAGATGGGAAAACATAACCACGGCCCCTTTTGTGATGATGGCACCCGCCTTTGCACAGCTCCTTTATCTAACAGACCTGCAGTCTTGCCCTCATTACTGAGGGATAGATTGATCATAACAAGGTCTGCATGCGCATTTGATCCAGGCCATGGCCACCTACTGCAGATGTAAGCATGGGAAGTGGAGCCTCACTGCTGAGGCACCTGCTGCTCCTTTTATCTGACACCTTGGCAGAAGCAGAGCGTGGCTCTGCCTCGAATACAGACACATGTGGAGACATTAACTCTTATTGCTGGGTTCTCTAGAATGTGTTTGCTAAAGAACAAACAACTGAGTGTTTAAGACCACCAATATGGGGAAGACTGCAGAGAAATCAAAATCTACTAGATAGATTGAGCAAAACAAACAAGGAGTCCTGTGGCACTTTTAAAGACTAACAAATGTATTTATTGCATGAGCTTTCGTGGGAGAAAATCCCACTTCATCAGACGCTTTGAAATAGATGCTCTTCAAAGCATCTGACAAAGTGGGATTTTCTCCCATGAAAGCTCATGCAATAAATAAATTTGCTAGTCTTTAAAAGTGTCACAGGACTCCTTGTTTATTTTGCTGACCTAGACTAACACGGCTACCCTTTTAGATAGATTGAGTTGATTTTTGCCAGAAATATGCCGTATGCAGTCTCTCGGAGCCTGGTACCTGCTGTGTTATGTATTCCCCCTTCAGTCCTCTTTGCAGAGTTCAGTCTGTCTGCTCCACAAACACATCACAAAACTATGACGCTCAGTAACACACCACTCCTGCTCACTCAGCTACCTAGAGCACGGTGGAAGCTGCACAGGAGGTCGCCACGGTAGATACTAGAGACCACATCAATACAGCACAGCCAGAAGGAAACCATGTCTCCACGTGCCCTGGCCCCGCACAGTTAGTACATCATTCCCACCCTGGCACAGAGCCTGCGAAAGCAAACATTGAATTGTAAAATGCAAATGTTCAAAGCTGGTAGAACCCACCAGTATTTTCATTAAGCTCTCCCTTTGCCCTGGACAGTCTAATGAGCCACAGGCCAGACCCCTGATGGAAAATTGGCCGTCTCCACTAGCAGGGACCCATTTTTCTCTGGATAGGGCAGGCTTCCTGCCCCCGAGTGCTGCACCCAGCAGAGCCCAGTGGCCCCCAATCTGCACTCTGACTTCAAGCACTGGGCATGTCAAAGGCTCCATGGGATGCCATACTATGGGACTCATTTGTTCCCTGACAAATGCAGCATTGTTCCAGCTGTGGCTTGCCACCAGCACCTGGTTGCTACAAGATCACCCTGAATTCACCAGTGCTGAGCTGGCTTTTTCTAATGGGGAAAGGATGTCAGACAAAACACACTGGGTCTCTCCTCCAGCCCCTCGTCCCATTCTGCAGGACACTTGGAGCCAGTATGTGGAGCCATTCTGCTTCCAGGCACCCCACAGCAGGTGCAGAGAGCTGGGCCCCACCAGAGGTACCACCCTGCCCTCCCACGTACATCCCCAATTCTCTGGGCAGCCCCAAGCAGAGCCCAGAACTCAGAAATGCCCCCGCTCCCTGAGCCAGCCCTGCTGCCGGAAGCCAAGCAAATCCTTCTGAAGCACTGGAAGGTCGATGATCCCGCACCATGGGCCTCATTCCAATGTTACTCGGCTTTGTTGGGTGTATTCTAGGAGCAGTCGGGCACAGTGCTGGCCATGAAGGCTTATGCTCTAAATAAATGATAGGAGGGAAACCAAAGCACAGGGAGGTCACTCAGCAGGCCACTGGCAGATTTGGGAAAAGAACCCACACCTCCTCAGCACCAGGCAAGTGCCCTCCCACTTGGCCACCCTGTCACCCACGCACTCTGCTTTTTGAAGCCCTCCTGAGGCTGGATGTCAGCAGCCCCTGACACCAGTGCCCCAGACAGAGGTCAATGCATGCGCTGTGCTCTGGAGCACCCTGCTGCTAGTTTGACTTTGAGGGACTTGGCCCCAGGGAGGACACACAGCACTTTGCTTTTCAACACCTGCTAAAGGGGCTTATGCACCATGGGATTATTACAGCTGCTTTGTGCTGTTTACAGACCCTTGTGGCTGGATCTGCAAAGGGATGAAGGACGAGAAGGCCTTGAGGTCTGTGAGCCCTGAGGTGCAGAGGCCAGCAGCAGACAAATCCTCAGTACAAGATGGCGTCTTCCACCACCACCCTGCTTGCCATCAAGTGTTCAGGTCATGCTGTATATCTGTTTTCCTGCTAGTCACACACCCTTCACTCTACGGAGACACAGTGAACGCCTACACCGGAGGGGCTTGGCCCTTGTGTCAGGGGCCAGGGATGACACGCAAGGCTGCCTGCTCACGGCCAGACCAGTGACCTGAGGATAGACCAAGGGCAGGCTCAGACTGCTGCAGTGGAGCTTGGCACTGGGCTCAGGACTCCTGCTGAGGGCACCTTCATCAGGCAAGTGATAAAGCAGTCACTGACCGCAGCTCCTGCGCTGCAAAATGCTGGATCTTGACGCCACAGACCCTAGCACCACTTTCTGCTGCTGGCGTCTGGGCCTGAAAAACTGGGAGCCTTCCAGACCACTTTCAGCACAGAGCCCAGCCCGGCCTCTCTCCAATCCAGGCACATGTGGCGAAACGTAGCTGGCTTTATCGTGTCTGTCCCCACCGCACAGCTCCAGGTTCCAGCAGACAGCTGGGCAAGGGGAAATGGGTGGGATGGTCCCTTTCCTATGTCTGTACAGCACCCGGCACAGCAGTGGAGATCACATACAGACCCACTCACCTCTGAGAGCACCAGCCTGAGGAATGGCATAATCACCAATCGCCCCACCAGAGGGCGAGACCAGCTACAGCGCCCCAGTCAGCTGAGCCCTGGGCAGGTACTGTCCACTGAGCTGCTTGGCAGCTCCTGAATGCACCACGATACAATGGCAGAGAGTTGGTGTGGAGTGGCCCCCACGGGGAGTGCCCCCTGGAGCTGTGCAGCAGTGTCTGGACCTCCCCTTGCAATGGAATCCAGCCTTCCACTAACCATTGCTATGGAGATGCGCCCGGCAGCTGCTGCACCCCGTGCCAAGGGCTGGGCCAGCCCTCGTGGGAAGAGCTGGATGCCGCTGGCAGCAGGAACAACCCCTCCCTCCCAGCTGTGCCCCAGGCCCTTGGGCTCAGCACAGCCAGTGGCCAGGCTGTGTGCTTTGGTGGGTAAAGCAGAGGGCTGGGGCACAGGACATACAAGTGCAGGGCCGAAAGTGGGTTCTTCCCCCTCGGGTCGGTGTCCCCCACCATAAAATGCACCCCAGGGATAATTAATGCCCCCGGGCTCGCCCCCCTCCCGGAGGCGCCGATGTGTTACACAGGTAGGGCAGCACTTGGCGCAAGGACACGTCTGCCCCTCACACAGCAGCACCCACTCAGCAGCGCTGCCAGCTTCCTCGGGGACTTGAGGATAGAAGCAGAACCACCCAACTCGCTAGCGCTGGGTCTCAGGAAGGGGCCAGCCCATGGCCCCTTGCTCTCCATCAGTGCTGCTCCCAGAACTGGCTTGAGGGTTGCTGGCCAGGGGCAGGGCCTAGCACAGGCACACAGCAGGGGCACAGAGAGAAAGTCACTCCTTGGGGGTGGAGAGCCCTGGGCCCTGCTGAGCCAGCTGCTCTCATTGACTGCTTTTCCCTGGTACTTGCGTCACTGTCTCCCATGTGGCAAGACACAGACAGTGCTTCAGGCTTGGAGCAGCTGGATTCCTGCCAGGGGCAGCCTGCTCTGCAGGTAAGTCACTGCCTCCCGGCATGCATGCCAGGACCTGTCCCAATGACAGTCAGCCTGTGTTAATGAAGGAGCAGCAGCCCCTTTCCTGGCCTTGGTGGGCTCCGCAGCAGGGAATATGCTCCTGCTGGTGGAGGAACGTGTTCCCTTAAGCAAGGCCAGGCTCCCAGAGAGGGGCTCTCCCCAGAACCAACCCCCTCTGGCCGGCAGTGGCAGGAAGGAAACCTGCGTGGGCAGCCTGTGCCCGTCGCCTTGCTGGGAGCCACCTTGGTTCTGGAGCAGGGACTCAGAAGGTCTAGAGCTGCCTAGCAGTCGGAGGTGGATTCTAGCTTCACCCAGTCCCTTCCATGCACACAGGTCAGCACCACCACAGCTGGGCGTGCCCAGGACCATGCCAGTCAGCCTTGGACAGAGGACTATTGTGAGAAAGTCCCCTTGAGGTGAGATCCTGGCCCCCACTCCAGAGCCGCCGGAAGAGCACAGACACGCTCGTTACTCCCTGTTCTCCTCCCATGAGTCACCTCTGACGGGTTGTAACCGATACCGCAGAGCAGCTGGCCCGAGATAATTACAACCCTGGCAGAAAACCTAGGCCAGGAAGCATTCACCCAAAGAGGAGCTCAGCTCCAGCTTTGAGGCACTCCGCACACCACTCTATGTTGCCGAGCTGACTGGGAACCAGGCCCACTCCTTTGCCTCCACTCTGTTCTGGACTGGGCTTGCTGGCCAGGCCCTGCTTCCCTGGACTCAGCCCACCCCAGCTCATCTCCACCAGCAGTCCCCCTTCACCTTCCCTGCTCCAGGGCTCAGCCAGCCTCTATGGCTACTTCCTAGGTGTGCAACAGCTAGGGCCCTGTGTCCACCTGTCTGTCTGACCAGCCACCGAGGCTGACAGGCCAAGCCCCACATCGTTTATAACTGACCCCAGGGACTATGCCCTTCTTTTCCTCACACCAAGGAAAGGCCAGATTTAGCTGGACTGAGAATGTCTGGCAAGACAGCCTCAGACAGCAGTGCTGGCTCAAAACAGACCCAGAAAGGGGAGGTAGGCTTCACCCCACTAGAGCAGCCTTGTGGTCTGCGTTAGAGCACCCCGCCTGCAGCGATACACCCTCCCTTACGCAACGCTCTCTTCTAGGTACCAAATGGGCTTTGCAAGGGAAAGAGACTATGCAAAATCCTCTCACTTTTCTTTCCTCCCCTCCTCTCCTATCTGGAACCAGCCCATGGGGCCTATCGGAGCCCATAATGTAACCATGGCTCCATCAGTGGCTGTGCCCTGAACTCCAGCTGCGTAGGCAGGCACCTTCCTGCCTCCGTGGGCCTGGGGAGGAGGCTCAGATGTGACTGAGTGGAGCACTGTGGCAGGGATGCATAGGCCTGATGGGGGAGCCCATTCTCCCTCCATCTTTGAATCAGCACGTGCCCCCACTGGGGCTCCGGGTCCTGAGGAATGGAAACACTTGGCCTCCCTGGTGTACTGTGCCATCCCCAGGGAAACTGGCTGCTGCCTCCCCCTTGCTCAGCCCAGCGGTCCCCGCCCTGCCCCCCCACATCAAGCACATGAGCACTTCAGCTGATGTCAGGCACGTCACACAGAGCACCTCAGCTAGGGCCCGTCAATACAGGCACCACTACACAGCTCCACCTGCACAGGCACTCCCGCCAGTGGTGAGTTAGAGATCACGGCGCCAGCCTGGCCTCTCAACGGCCATGGCAGCAGCTGGCATACTTGGTACATGAATGAACGCCCCAGGACCTGAGAGGAACTAGGGGCCCATGCGATGGTCCCATGGACAAACTGGCAGAGGGAGAACCTGCAGCCAAGGCCAAAGCAATGAGGCAAAGAATCCCACTGCTGTGTGACCCGATCATCTGATGGCTGATGATGACAGAAATACATATGCAGCAGTTTCAGCCCCATGCTAGAGGGAGAGAGGGCTACATATCCTGGGCTGTCCCGCTGCACTGCTCTGCTCTGGCCATGACAAAGGGGGGATTCTGCTCGATCTGCCCCACGTACACCTGGACAAGCCACCATCTCCCTCTCCTGTGACAGTGGGTCCTCTTGGAGCACAGCGGATTGTAAAGCGTACTCCAGGCGTACGCCGTACTCCCGGGATTAAACACCATGTGGTTTGGGCTGCATGGACAGTCATGGAACCCCGGGGGCGGGGAGATTTTCCCCAGTGAAAGACCTTTGACAGTCAGCATAAGCCCCTATGGAAGCGAAGTTGGATCTTGCTGGCCAGCTGCAGTGCCTGGGCCAGGGCCTGAATTCTGGGCATGCCCAGGGAGGCAGTGGGGCCACAGGGAATGCTCACCAGTGGGTCACTTCCACCTCTGAGGGATGCTTTGCGGAGGAGCTGCGCTGCATGTAAAATCCCCACCTGCAAAAGCCTCCTGCCAGACTTGCACAGCACTCGGCCCAGCAGGCAGCCCGGCCCTGGGTGGAACCCAGGCAGAAAGGAGCAGCAGAGCAGCAAGGCGTCGTAAGAGGCCAGTCAGTGCCCATCACCTCCTCCATTCCACCTGGAGCCTCTGGCAGCACGCAGCACTCCCGCCCACCCCCACAGGCCTTAGGAAAGGGTGGCCCATCAGCGTTCACCCTGCATTGCAGGCTGTACTGTGCCGTCTACCCTGAGGTAGCAGTGAAGCCTGAATCTTCCATGAACCTGGGGGAAATATTGATGGCGCCTCTGCAGCAAAGACTGGCTGGGGTACAGGCAGGGGCTGCCTCCTCTTATGGGGAGCAAACTCCCTGTAGCTCCATCAATGGTGCCTTGCTCGATTTGAGCATTGCTGCATCTACTTCCCGAGTGCCCCTGACACCTGCCAGCTTCCAGCGGGACAGAGCAAGCTGGAAACCAAACAGTTTAGGCCCTAAATTACAGCCATCTCCAAACTGTCCTACTGCTGAGTAAGAAAAGAGCCCCAAGAAACCAAACCCAGCTGGTCATTCAAACTGAGAGACCTATCCTGCCCTTTCGTACACACTCAAGCTCCAGCCTCTCTCACGCAGCCAGGGGCTCCCTAGCTGGCTCTGCAGCAAGGCCCTCCCGACACACAAGATGAACATCATTTCCCTCCCATCGTCAGTGCACGTTGTGCATCTTACTAATTCCATAGCATCATCCGGAGCACTGAGCACCACCCTGCTGAATGGCAGGAGAGGCAGACGTTGCATTTGCACATGTAAACAAACCCTGGATGGGAAAACCACTGGCGCTGTCCTTGTGACCCAGAATCTGCCCCAAGAGCACGAGTGGCTTGTAAAGACCAGGTTATTTCACAGGTAACCCCCTTCACAGTTAACCAGTTTTTCCATTGGACTTTTCCAGGGATAATGAGATTATAAAACAGCCCTGCTGCTATGGTACTGGACCCAGAATCGTAGCATCCAACCCAGGCTCAGTGTTGCCTGTGGGCATGCAGTGTATCTGACCTGTCTGATTGGCGTCTCAGACTGCAACCTCCTTGGAAGGATCACAGTTCCCACAACACTACAGCCTGCCTGCCAATCACTGCTGGTCACATCTCATCTCTTGAGTAATCTGGCAAACTCCCCAGGCGCCTTGTGCCAACACAACATGACCAAGAATTCTGGGGATGGCCTTCCTGGTAAACCCTAGCAGGGCCTGGAGAAGCTTTGTCCACAACCCTCTAGCAAAATAAGGAGTCAGCTATTGCCAAAGGAGCTAGCTGCAGCTTGTCCTTTAAATCACTTGTGTGCTTGGAAACAGTCATCCGTGTTGCTAATGAGTGAGAAGTATCGCTGAAAAGAAGGTGGAGAAGAGACGGGGACAGCCTGGGGAATACGGAAATGCAGCATTTTAAATCATTGTGCTTTCCCACTTGCTGTGTTTGCTGTGACCAATTGCTGGCAGGAAGCAGAACATTGTTACTGCTCCCTGAAAACCCAGCATTTTTAGTCTCTGTAGGGCCTGGATTTCCACGTATTGGGGTAAGGCCAGGAGAATCCACACCTCAGGTGTGATGGTATCGCCAGTCGCAGTTGCCGTGAATCCACTGAATTGTACATATGTTTTACCTTCATTTAAAGTCCCACCCAGCCATCACTAACACCATCCACCGCCTTTTGTGTTACTATTTACCGAGCCCAGTGCAAGCCCGCCGGTGGTGGCATTCAGCCTGAGCTCTCGGGGGCATTTACTCTAGTTGGTATCATTTCTCATTTGTGGCATTAGCAAGCTGAACCTTACCCACCTGCCAAAGGAAGTCAAGGGCACAGGTCTGTAGCTAGTGCCTAAGCCAGAGGCTCAAAGGGGATGGAGAGCTCTTTTCTGCCCAGTGTACCTTGATCCTGGGGGTGACCCTTACTGTTCACTGCCCAGAGATCGGCTGTGCTAGGAACAACCCCCAGCTCCAGTGACCCATTCTATGCTCTTCCCAGACCCCAGCCACTTGGAAAGCCCAGAGAGAGTCCCTTACTCCAGCCCTGAGATGGCCATTCAGAGACTCACCAATCTGCTGGGAAGCCCTTCGGGGCCGCTGCTGCCCTTCGTGCTGGCTCTTACGTTGCTCCGTCTCTGCCTCATCACAGCACTATGCTTTGCAGGCTCCGGCAGACAGCACTCAGCTCGCTACACCACTGAGCCAGCCAAGTTCATCTGCGCCCGACGCCTCCTCCCAGCACAGAGAGAGCAGGAACAGGGCTGGGCTTGGAGCTCCAACAAGCCCTTGCCTGGGGCAAGTCCTGCACTGCAGCGGCTGGTGTCCCTGCATCCCTTTCCCTCACACAGACCCCGAGGGATGTGCAGGGGAAATCAGCGGACACAGAGCCATGCTAAAGCTGGCAGCTGGATAATTAGGGCTGTCGGAATCTACCACCTCCACATCCCAGGCAGAGGCAGACAGCTGGAATGTACCATTTGTCCATCGGCATCTGCCTGCTGTACCGGCCTTTTCAGACAGTGAAAGTCAAGTCCGCCAAGCGGGCCAGCCAGAGCAGCCACGGGGCCTGGAGATGGGAATGCACAAAGAGCCCCACTATAGGCACTGCCGGGGAACCGTCCCCCTCCCTCCAGCTGCAGGCAGTGCTGGATTCAAAACCAAAGTCCTTAGGTCCAGACTTCCCCTGCAGAGAATGGCAGTCACAGCTCTCAAGGCCAGCTGCCCAGAGGAGCAGGACACCGTGTCTGGAGTCAGCTTTCCCCAGCCCATTGCTGTTTGGAAGACAGCAGCCCCCAAAGGCCACAGTGCGCTGGCCATGGCGCACACAGTGTTGAATCAGTCACAGGGGATGAGGCTGTCAACCTGGAACCTGCCTCATCTCAAACCCAGCCCCAAGGCTTCACTCCAAGCTCACAGCCAACCCAGAACTTCCTGTCCCCCCCAACCCACCCCCACACAACCCCCAGCCAACTCCCAAAGTTCAAAATTCCTCAGGTATCCTAAAGGCCCACAAGATTGGCCTGGAAATCATGAGATTATTTTAGGAAAAAATGTTGGGTTCATTCCCATGACTCCAGGAGCTGGAGCTTTAAGGACACTGCACCAACCATGAGTGACTCACGCAGAAATCTCAAGAGCTTGCGACTCCGCCTCCTGCCCCCACACACACCTTGAACAGTGCCAGGTGGTGGGACACATTGCTAACCTGGCTTCATGTTCCCAGCCCAGGCCAGAACAGTGACAAAGCCTGTGTTTGCAAAAACAGAAAGAGCTGCAAAGACTACCCCAGCCATTCTCCCTGCTCCATATCATAGCCCCTATCCCAGATGGGCCTCCTCAGGTCCCCTGCCATCCAGCCAGGATCCCGTCCTCCCTTGGTGCTCTGCAACAGGCAGGAGAACTGAAGTCCCTCCACTGACCACTCCTCCAAGCCAAGCTGTGCCCCACGAGCAGGGTCTGTCACTACGAGGAGCTGGGGCTGCCTTGGTCAGAGGGCCTGGCTGGTGCAGGCTCTGCCACAGGAAGTCTTGGGAGGCCCCTGATTTTACCAGGGTACCAGAAGCAGCATCTCAGGCTCCTGCCCCATCATACTTGATTCGCCATCTGGGGGGAAGCAAGCTGTTAGCAAAGGGCTTCATGCAGCTGGGCTAGGGGTCTCCAGCCTCAGGTCCCACTATTTGGAAGGCTGTGAAAAGCCTAGAAAATTTATCTGTTGCATGAGCTGTTGTGGGTAAAATCTCACTTCATCAGATGCATGGAATGGAAACCACAGTACGGAAAGGACTAGATAAACGCAGAGAAGAGTGAGTCACAACCTCGGTTCAGATTTTTTCAGCAGTCAAACAGTGTGAAACAACAGATAAGAAGGTGGGAAAGTTAAAAGAGGGGAAAATTACCTTTTGTAATGAGAGAGCCAGCCCAGAGCTCTATTCAGACTTAATGTACTGGTGTCATGTTTGCATCTGAATTCTAACTCTGCAAAACAAACAAGTCCGGTGGCACTTTTAAAGACTAACAAATTTATTTTTCGCATGAGTTTTTGTGGGAGAAAAATCCCCACTTCTTCAGACGCTTGTTTCCTCTCTCGTGCAGGTTTCCTTTGGATTCTTGATTCAAAATGTTTCTGTTGAAGCACTGTCATGTTTTTCACAGAATGTGCAGGGAGGTGGAAGCACAGGCTGAGAATGTCCCATTGCAGTCTGGTCATCAACCGGCCACGGTCAGCACAGCAATTAAACCACTCAGGCAGCAGCACACTGGGGTGGCCGCCATGGGCGAGGCAGGACCACAGGCCGGGCACTGGGCACTGAGATGAAATCAGAGTGAGGCAAGCCCAACACTTGCCCACCGCACCAGGAGTACAAATTAGGGGCAGTGAGCCATGAGGTTTCGGACTAGGGCAGAAAAACTCCAGCGGCAGCAGAATATTTGCCTGAGCTCCTGAAACCCACCACCAAACTATGTGCCTCCCTGCAACCAGCCCAACACCAGAGAAGAAAACCAGCAGGCGCCAGATGACTGGGGCCTTTCGGACTCCTCTTGTCTAGGACTGCACAGGTGCCAGCTGCTAGCCAGCACTGCCATCTGCTGGGGTAATGCAGTAGTGCTGCTGAGCATTCGTTCGCTGCACTGCACCAGACCTCAGGATGCACCACGTAGGAACAGCCAAGCCAAGCCTGGGGCCCTCTCAGAATCGGGCCTGTCCTGCCAACCAGCACATCATCCTCTCTGCTGCAAGGGGTTTGCAAGCCGCACTGCAGCGGGGGGCGGGGAGGGGCAACACCTGCCCCCATGTTTCAGATCACAGTTCTTTGTTACTTCTGCGACGCCCAGGAAGACACTGTGGCCTGACAGACAGATCCCACTCTAACAACTGATGGCTGGGGGGGGGGGGGGGGGATGCAGGTTTTTCTGCTCCCTTCTCTTGACTCTCATCTCATGCTGAGGTGACTCTTGGCCATTTGCCTCTGTTCTGAGTGTGGGTAATTTGTCTTGTTCCTTGTCTCTCATGTGCTCCCCCGCTCTCTGCGTCTCTATGCACCAATCCTGATGTCTGTGATTACTGACACACAGGTGCTCCATTTCACACCAGCCTTGGACAGGAACTTTCTATATGAACATAAATACAGCACTGATCTCAGTAGGGCGATGGGCGCTGCTGGCCCCCACACTGAATGAAGGGTCTCCCTCCGCAGATACCCAAACCCAGCAAGCAGTGAAGGAAAATTTGCAGCTCTTCTATTTTTTTTCTCCTCTCCAACATAAGCAGGGCAGTTCTTGTGAACCGCATTAATGTCTAGTCCTTTTTCAAATCCTGCAGCGAGTCCCATTTATCAATTTTTAATTTATTGTTTCTCAATTTGCTCTGCTAGCAGGGAATTGCATGCCAGGAGCAGTGTGCATTTGGCACCAGCTGCACTGACGGAAATCATCCTTCCCCAGAAGAATGAGCAGGCTGTCTCTCTGAAAAATGTGATGGACTGATGGGTGCTGCTGGCAAAGCAGCTCTGGGCATCATCTATAACAGCCCTTCCGGGCAACGAGGACACAGCCCCTGGGAGGAGCCTGGGGTTCTGGTTTCTAACTGCAACCCACTACAAGGACAGCACCAGCTCGGGCGAATTAGGGAGTCTTTAATCTCCACCATTCCAATTTGAGCTGCAGCCCAGGAGACATCAAGCCCAATTCTGTAACCTCCACTGAGCCCTTTCCGCCTCTGCCATCCCCAAGCCCATGAACATCCTAGCAGAAAAAGGCTGAGTATCTGACCAAGGCCGCTCTGTTCCTCATCATCCTTGTCCATGGCACCTAGCCAAGTGGTCTGCTCCTTGCATAACCACGCTAACCCCGTCCTTATTTCTGGGCTCGGCACTGGACTCACTACACAGCTATAGGCCAGGCATTGCTCAGGCGCTCCTGTCCAGAATACGCAGTACACCTCAGCCAGTGTCATCTGATTTCTGTTCTCCTCTGCCCCGCCATCTCCTGCCTCCACCCCACCAGGCAGGGTAACCACAGCAGCACAGGGGCAGTGCCCTGTACCCACTACAGCCTCCAGCAATGAAACCCTAGCCCCCATCTTTTACTGCCCTCCACAGGAGGGGAGCTTGACTCTGTGCGCTCACCAGGCTTGGCTCAGACCCTGGCAGTGACAGCTATGGAACGCCCCTCACTGGGATCTGTGGGTTACAAAGCAGGGTTTCAACCCCCATTTTGCATGTGGGCAGCTCAAGCTCATCGTGGTTAATTGAATGCGATGAAGTCATGCAATGAGTCAGTGACTCGAGTCTGGGCTCCCAGGGCCATCCTAACCACCCACAGTGAGAAATATGGTTTCATAGCAGAGTCCAAATGGTTGTACAGGGACCCCCAATCTCCTCCCTTTCTGGGAAGGTCACAGGCGCATGGTGTGTGTGCAGAACACATGTGCTCTCCTGCAAAGAGGGCAATATTCTCAGGAGGTTCTCAGTCAGTGACATAGCGAGAGGGGATGCTACGTTGCAAGGGTGCAAATTCTGTACATCAGGTGGGGACCCTGGACCAACCTTCTCACACTCTGGACTTTCCAGCACTGCCGAGTTCACTTTACCAGCAATGTCATCAAGATGCTGGACCTTCCTCTGTACAGCTCTCTGCTCCTTGTCCCAGGAAACATGCAAGTGACACAGAGATTTTCCCTTCCCTGCACTCTCTGCCGCCCTTGCAGCCTATGCTCAGGGCCATCTGTAAAAGCCTCCCTGGCTTATTTACATCTCCATGCCATCTATTTAAATAATGGCCATTAGATGCACCTCCGTAATGAGAGCATTCTGGAAACCTGCCCTTGACACTCTACAGACACAAGCAATATATTTTATCTGGGTGCCCAAGTTAAACAGTGGATCCTCTTTCAAACCCTTAATTACCAACGCCTCACAGCAGCCTTGTTCAGCAGAGCTGGTGAAAAGCAACTACAGGTCTGCAAGGAAACCCTAGTTTAAGGAAACAATTACTTCGGTCGCCATTCTGTGGCCAGATTAATTCTTAGCGAGAGCCTGTAGACTGCAAGCACATTAGTGCTACTTGATCAAGTCACTGGGATTAGCAATGAAGGGGCAGAGCTAGATCAGTCACCCCTGCTAGTGAGAGCAGACCACTGAGACTCAGGAAGAAGGAGCAAAATCAGAGAAACATTATTTTAGAGGCTAAGATAACAAACGCTCTTGAAGAGGAGACTGTCCTATGGCCCCACACAAGCATTAAGATGCATCTCTGCTCAGGTGTGGTTGGGCAGGGTGCCCACCTGCTAGGTAAGATGCCCCACTCAAGCTGTTCCCTCCAGCAAAGGGAACTACAGCAGCTGAGCGGCAGCCCCATTCCAGGCACAGCTCAAGTCAGCATGTTAACTAAAGCTGCTGTTCAGTGCAGCCAAGGACATGACCCTCAATGCAGCTCTTGGAGGAGAGCAGCCTCTCCCGAGGCGGCATCAGAGGCTCATCTCATTGGAACCAACACCCGTTCGCCAAACCAAACCACCTGGGCTGGCGTGGGCTGTGGCCTCGAGACCGAACTGGCCCTGGGAGATGGGGGCAGAGCTCTGCAAGGTTAGTAACTAATGGTCAATTCCCTGGCACTGGCTGCGAACGTGCCCTGCAACGACAGGTTCTGTGCTTCACGCAGAGCAACGTACAATGTGGATCCCTGTATGGCCCATCTCCCACAATGCCGCACTCTTCCCTACAGGTATGAACAAAGCCCCGACGCAAGCTTCAGGCAGGCTGCTCGCTTGGCCCCCGCGTGCCGCCGTCGCGCTGGTGCTGGCTGCAGATGCATGGTGCGAGTTTGGAGAAGGGAGATGCCGGGTGACGTGGAGTGAGTCTTTTACAGCAATTGGTCATTTGTCAATCCAACTCCCAGGAGCAGCCTCCTCCTGGACCAGGGCAGGCATCAATACAGCCAGCAGCAGCCACTAGCTGAGGCTGTTGGTCTCAACTGCAAAATGCAACAGACTAACTCAGGGGCTGCCTTCTCCTCCTCTGCCCAGGTGACTGCTGCACCTCCACGTCCTGCAGGAACATGGACCAGCATCAGCCTAGCTCTCGATCCCAAGTCCCACCTAAGGTGAACGTTCGCTGCACACTCCCCGCCAGGGTCACCACGGAACCACGTGGGCGCAGTGAGGCCTGCAGCAGGTCAGCCAATGCCTCCCGGGACCTGCAGCATGATTGGTAGAACTCAGTCGCTGCTGAAATCTGCCCTCCTAAGCTACAGGTGCAGAGTCCATCCCAGTGCCAGGCCACAGCTGGGTTCCCAGCTCTCCCATGCTGCTCCTGCTGCCAGATGAGACACAGCCGAGTGATACATAGATGAGTTATGTGCTGTGCGATCCAGGGACTGCAAATATACTCTGCTCCAAAAGGAATCCCTCCTCTTGTCCATCATTCCCCTCCTGGCACTGTCTGTAGGGTCACAATATACCCAGGAAGCCAGAAACGCACCCGAAGGCACGCCCAGGAAGCCGGAGGCACACCCGTGTCTGCATTTCTACATAGGGTAGAGGGAGCTGTGGCCATGGTGCCACTCCTGGGACAGCCCAACCAGACTTTTCCTTTTCCATATCCCCCGGCCACAGCACTCTGACCCTCCCCTCTCCTGCCCCCCCAGCTCCCTGACCAACATGATCAATTCACTCTCCCTTTCATGGCTGACTCTTAAGGGGACTGGATGAAAGAGACACTGGAAAGCTGCAAACTTCAACCTGTGTCCCCACGCCAGAGCTCAGCTTCCCCTAGAATGGACAGCCACCTACGAGAGCATCGCAGCCCACAACACCTGCTCCCCCAGCTTCGCCCCTGGAGCCCTGCCAGCCCCCCCATCCCTCCAGCTAAGAATACTGACATGGGAGAGTCAGAGCAGGTGGCCTGTCCCAGGACTCCTTCCCACTGCTGCTGGTACAAGTGCCGGAGTGCGGCCATGGTGGCCCTGGCCAGCGGCAGGAGCTGGAGCACACATAGGGGTCTTGCCCACTTGGCTGATGCAGGCCAGCTCAGCCTGCCTGGTGCCCATCGCCATGACAACCAGGTGCTGCATACAGCAATGGAGGAAGAGCCACTTGCTACCTGCAGGTGGCCTCAGTCAGGTCATGCTGTTGCAGGGGCAGACGGCAGCAGAGCGGGGCCTGTGCAAAGGGGTTTGTCCTGCAGCACACGGACCGCAAGACACAAACTCACCCTCAGCATGGAGGGCAGTTTGTTTCTGAGCAGAGAAGCCAAAGCATTCCCTGCTCTTCTGGTCACGTCTCCCTCCCTGCACTGAGCTCTGCCAATACAACACATATCTGGCTCTGCTCATCTAGCTTAGGTGCTTACATGGCCCTGTCACATAGTACCTGAGCACCTCCCGATCCTACTTCACTGGATATGTCAGGAAGTACTGATATCCCCATTGTGCAGATGGAAAGCTGAGGCACAGAGAAACTAATCTGCACAGTTTGTGGCTGAGCAGAGAATTAAACACAAGCCTTCAAGCCCTAAGCACTGAGCCATCCATCCTTGTTTCCCACACTGGGTCTCCCGAGAGTCGAAATGGCCAGTCCTGCCACACAGTCTGGTGCTTTTCTGTGAGGCAGAAAGAGGATGAAGATGGGTACGTTGTGATTTTCACACACATGCACCCCTCAGAGCTGGCACTGAAATAAATGCTGCGAGGCTGAAAAGCTAGAACCCCTTCCATGCCCTTGCCCAAATGCTGCTTTACTCATTTAACTAATTTTCCCTTTAAACTCATCCTTAAAAATAGACAGGGAGTGAAAATCCTCAGAAATCTGTGCCAAGAACAATTCCCTTTAAGGGTCATTGCTTCATTATATTCTTCTTGCTCCTCTCAAAATCAGCACCTAATTTCAATAAACAAAGCAGCTCCACACGTCTGCTTAGAATAAAAGTTTCTGGTGGTGTTGCCAAGGTTTCAAGACTAAACAACAATATCTCTTGTGGCTTGAAGAATTTCCACATCTCGCCCTTCCAGCTAAGGGCAGGAGCCATTGCAGTGAGCAGAAAGCTCAAGCCGTAATAGATCCTACTGCCCCTTGGAAAACCTGGGTGTTAATTGCCAGGAAATGTCCTGAGCAGTGAACTGTTCCAGCAATTTCAGGGAGAATGGTACCCCATAAATCACCTGAGAAGCCAAGCAATTTAGGATGGAGGAGGCAGCAAATGGAGCACTCAGTTCCACTGCTCCTGCCCAACAACACATCTATAGCAAGTTGTTAGCTGTTCCAGTGAAGTGGCATTAGCCAGCGCATTTATAACAACCTGCCTCACTTACCTGGAATAAAAACCATCACCAGGAAACAGCCAATGTCTGAAAAGCCAGCAGAAATGTTAGCTGCCTGTAGATTCAGTCCAGAGGCTGAGCAGAACATTCCCAGAACAAGCTCCTGAACCAACAGTGAGAGATAAGATGCCCTAAATCCACTCAAGCTTTACATTAATGATCAATTAGATTAAGAGGAGAGATCTTCAATAGTACTATTTTTGTGCCTGGGCGTGTGGAGAGAGACGTATTGACTGGGCCAGTCACTGTCCCAGACCCACTTAGCTGCAGGAACACATGTTCCAAAAGCTGATGATGAGAGCAAGTTAATATTTACATATGTAGCACAAACACCAACTAGAGAGGCCCACCCCCTCTGCAGCACAGTGACACACAATCAAAGAAGCACACAAGGAAACACACCGCAACAAGTGACACATGGTCAAGGGCTTTGCTTCCCCCAGGCTGAGAACTTCTACCATTAGCGGAATAGGCCACAGGAGAGCCGCAAAATCAGAAACCCTCTTGTTCGACATGCTCTGTATCGAACACACCCACTTAGCTGTGAACCTAGGCCCCGGCCCCTTCGTGGGAGCTAGGAAATGCTCACGAAGTGGTGATGGTTACACATATAAGACATCAAGATATGCTTAGATGAAGAAGACACTTCCAGGCAGGTAGATCAGCTGTTACACTCTCACCTCAGCTCTGCACTGCACCAAGGCAAGAGCATTTGCTTTCACAAATGATTCCTGGATAACTCCAGGAAAAGCTCAGAACTGTAAACTTCCAGGAAGCCATTCAGAGACATGCAGCCATGCAACTCCCCTGGCCAGCAGCCCCTAAGAGCTGTGCCTCTCAGAAAGGTAGCTCCGAGGCAGCCAGAGATCTAGAGAGGGGAAAGCCCTATTTGCTCAGCTTGTCTGTGCGCTTCTCAGATTTTGACTGAAGATTCCAACCGTCTTTCTTGGGTGCCTGGTCGAAGTGTTACAAGCCCCTGAGACATGTTCACCACATCGGGCAAGCTGCACTGCTGGTGAGTGACATTTTAACTGCCTTCTGTCTGTGCCACTGATCTTTGTCCAAGCAGTGGTGCAAAATGGAAATGGCTTTATTAGGTATTCTCCAGTCACCAGCCAGTGTCTTCAGGAACAAGTGGTGAGCGCCCAAGACAAAGAGCCCGAGAACTGAAGAGAAATGGGGGCAGCAGCCTCAGTGCACCACACAGCAGAGAGTGGCAGCTTACAGAGACCCTTGCTCCACCAGCAGGTCTCTCCCCCATCCCAGCAGAGCCTGGCAGGCCCACACCAGCTCTGCTCTAACTTGCTGCATGCACATTTGCACACAGCTGGTAGAGTGCATTTCCACAGAGCCCCCTGTGGTGTCAGACACGGGGCTGTATTTCCATGAACTCCAGGTCCCTTGTGTGATTTCAGAGTCCCACTGCCAGTGACTGTAATGCAAATGGATGAAGACTCCTACACCTTGTACCCCCCACCCCTTAGCACACCGGGGCACCACCCACGCAGAGGTGCCCCCTTTGCAGGCTTTGTCCACTTGCAAACTAATTCCTTTCCTGCAACTAAACAGGATGAAGAGGCTCAATTCGATTAGCTCTAATTATATCAGATCAGGAACAGCTGCGATGGTTAAAGCCCAGCTGGACTCTCCTTGGAAATCACTCCAGGGCAAGCACAGTGCTCCATTCCCCCCCAGCAAGGGCTACCACACAGCATCCTCACTGACCCCCCAAGGGGCTCTAGAGTGACAGCCTGCCCTTAGAGCTGAGCAGTTCTGGCTTGGGGAGCAGCTCCCAGTGCAAAGAGCAGCATGGCCTGATCTCACAGACACATCCAGGGGCTCTGATGGCTGGCCTTCCCTTTGCTCTCCGGTTACAACTTGCCCAGACGGTCTGTGGAGAAGCAGAGATTTCCTGGACACTCTTGAAAGGAGCGCTAGCTCATTCTCGTCTCTTCTTCACTCACCAGAGCAGGACACTCATTTCCAGACCCCCAGGCTTCCTTCCACAGCCATGCACACCACATGCTGCCAGGTTGGCCTTCTCCAGAGCCACTGGAACATCTTACTGCCCAGCCTCTGACACCAGCGGTTAGCAAAGCATCCTGTCTGCCCTATCTAAGAAGTGCAGCAGCTGAGATATCCACCGCTGTGTTTCAGGGAGGAGAATAGGAGCTGGAGTCACCCGAGGCAGGCCACAATCCCAACGTCTGACTACTGGATTCTCCCCTCCTGGTGCAACATCTGCAGACACGAGTTGGGCTCTCGGCTCACAAGTGGTTGATGTTGTACAGCATTCAGCAGCATCAGGAGGAGCTTGGCGGGGGATTTATGTGAGAGCGGCTGACATTGAACTAGATCTGCAACCCCAGATTGCTTTCAGGTTCCAGTAGCCATGGCTGCTCGCAGCTCCTGGAAGATGGGAGTGTCTGAGCTGGAAGGCCAGTAGCTGACTGCATCACAGTCCTCGCTGCCAAGGTACAATGAGCAGCCTGGTTGAGGTTCCTTGGATGGAAAACTATTGGTTTTCAAGACAAGTAACATAAGTGGCAGTCTGTGGTCGCCCCGCACTACATCCCCAGCCAATGGCAGGCGGTATGTTTTCAGCCAAATGGCTAATGTGTAAAGAGCTGGCTGCTAGACCAATTTTACTGGCACACTGAGACTTAAAAGACCCAAAATGAAATAGCAGGCACTGACTTCTGCCCCTGTTTGTGGAGACAAGAGACAGACACAGCCTCTGATGCACTGGAGACAGCACTATAGACCAAACAGATTTGAAAAATAAATCCGGTACGTGGAAAATCCATATTCTCTCTGGAAGAGCTGACTGCACAGCAGTGCTTGACCTAGGTGGGCACTGCAGGGAGCAAGTATCTCAGTATCTCATTTTCGGCATGTGCCTGTGGCCAACGGCCCTCTAGACCCACAGGCAACCATAAAAACCAGGCAGCCATGCTTGCTATGCACCAGCAGCTGTCTGCATAAGCGGAGACATGCACAATGGGGGGCCAAGCAAGGGCATGTCGTCCCCCCCAGTAATCGTTGGGGGCACAGAAATCCTCCAGCCTCAGGACCAGGGAGGGAGAACAAGGGACCGAGACAGGGAGGAGCAAGTGCCTCCTGAGGCCATGGGGATCAAAGTTCAATCTCTGCACACACTCCTGTGCACAAGGAATCCCCCAACTCACAATTCCCGCTGCAAAGAGCAAAGCTTGCACCACACAGTGATGTGTTCCACAGATACTAGCCAAAGGCACGAGACACGCTGCCACGCACCAGTTATAGCAAACAAACAGAACCTTCCGCCAAATGTCTTCATCACTTCATGACAGCTGTCTACTTAGATAGCCTCTTGCCCAAGGAGCTCATCTCCTCGTCAGTGGCCTGTCCCAACGGAAAAGAGATGGCTGAAGAAATGGGACAAAGTGTGTGAAAAAAAAATCCAAGTAATTTCTGTTTTTCAGGGTTCGAAGTGGACTCGTTTTCCATTTTTAACAACATTTTTCACAATAGTTTGACTTCGTTGAAAGCTTTTGAAATTGAAATTACAGTTTCGGAAAGCAAAACAATTCAACCATGACTTGAATTTTAAAAACACTTGATAAAAAATGCAGGAAATTGTATAAAAACCAAAACATTTCAATAGTTTCGACAATTTTGTTGTGCTAGGTTTTGCTTTAGAAAAGAGCCCATATTTTGAACAAAAAAGTGCAAAAAATGCGAGTCAACTCCACAGATATATTTTAACTCAGCCTGTGCCCTCCCCCTCTCCCCCACACAGGCTACTCGCACTGCGCTTGTGCCCCATAATCTCAGAGCAGGTCAAGGGTGAGGAAAATTGGTATCACTATCAGCATTTCATGGATTGGGAAAGTGATTTGCCCATGGTCACACAACACGTTCATAGCTTAGTCAGGATTCCATCTAGGGTCTTTAGACCCTCTGCCAACTGGCCTGCCCTCCTCTCTCTGTTTTAGTATGATTGCTAGCTCCAGATTGGGTTCCCAGCTGAGGGCAAATTGGAGAGCACGTTCAAAAAACCAACCTTTCCTGCTAACATGCAGAGACCGTGTCAGCGGCCCACACCAGAGCACTGCACCAGCCTTCGGATTTGGTGCAGTTTCTCTTTCAACTAGATGAGGCCCCAGGAGCAGACAGACTGAGTCCAGCTGTTGCCAGACACTTGAACTGGGCTGAGCCCACCCCTGAAGCCAGCAGTGTGACCCAGGGTACTTGTCTCATGCACCCTTCCCACTCCATTCCCTCTCACACTGCCACAGCAATCACGTTTGTCACATGAGCCTCCATCCGACAGCTGTGGGGAGACTTGGGTCTCAACAGGGAAGCGTAGCAGACACCTCACACTACTGGACTTCCCACTGTCTCCAGGATCCCTGGCTCTGCACTCAGACCCAGTTACTCACATGGGGTTAAACAGTTCCAGCAATGATTTTAGAGAATACTCCTTAAAAGTGAAAGCAAAAGGAAAATGACAGCTGACTCCAGTACAAACATTCTCCATGCCCCTCTGACTACAGCCAGAGAGGATCGTTGGAGAAGGAGCTAAAGAAACTCAATAGCCCGTTTTAAATGCCTAATTTGCCAGCTGCTAGTGCCTGGCTTCTATGGCTGTCTGGAAATGCAATTCTGCTGGCAATGACCATAAGTAAGAACAAAGTGACGTAATGAGACACACATGAAAAACACTGAAGCCTTGGTCTGCGAGGCAGGGGAGAACGGGTGGGAAAGGAAAGACCCTCCAGCTGGGCACTGGCTTCTCTTTCCTTCCCATGGCAATCCCTTTATGAGTGAGGTCTCCCCAGCCTCCTTCTAGCACTTGCTGCATCTATAGACAGACACTTTCCTCGGTCACACTGCCAAGAACACTTAAGCTCTGTAAGAACCCATTGAACGATCTGGCAGCCCTAAATCTCCATGGAGAAACCTCTTCCTGATAAGAGTGCTCGGCTCCGTTAATTCCTGGGACCCATTCAGCCAGCTGGAATGGGCTGTGCCGTCACCATCTGGTAACAGCAATGCTGGCCGCATTTGTAGCTCAACTCAAATGCTCATATGACCTGTGACTCTACCCTCCACCCACCCAGGAGAGGCAGGAGCAAACCTTCATGGTGGGGATGAGAGATGAGGCAAGATGGCCATGTGTGGTGTTAGCATTTACTTGGAGTGTTATGGAGCATCAAGGCAGCTCTGTGATAGAAATGTTCCCTGCCTTCGAGGGAAACGCCCTGACTTGGCGGGAAACACCCTGACTCTGCAGCAAACATCCCCAATTTGCACACACACGTGCAGTCCAACCAGGAAAAAAGAAAGCAGTGTGGTACCTTGAGGGCTCTCCTTTTGTCAAGGCAGTCGGGGCTCTGGCAGCACAGAACCTTTTCCTCTGTTACAGTCCGATCATCTGGAGAAGAAATAGATCAAATTAACCATCATAGAGTGGGGCTGAAGGGGCAGCCAATGGAGAGTGCTGGGCAAACACTTCATACCAACATTCAGTCCCTCCCAATCTGGAGTAGAGCTGGCAACGTCCAAGTGTAGCCCATATGCCTGAAAAGGCTATCTCTGAGAGACCTGCTGAGGGTGGGTTACTGTTGTTGGGCAGATTAGTGACCCACAACTGGAAACTTCCAGTAGCAGGGAGTGGTAGCAACTTGAGGATGCTCCACAGTGTACCCTGCTGGTGTGATGGGATGTTGTCAGTCAGATGACTGGAGAGCAGCAGCCTGAGCAGACAGCAGGCAGGAGCTGCCTTGAGGGGAGACCATGTGCTCAGTGTTCTGGAGAGGAGCTGAGCCAGGAGTGAACAAGATGTTTTCTCCATGTAAAGGAGTCATTTGCGACAGACCTTGCAGACATGCATATGGGACTGAGGGCTGGTTGCAGAGGAGAAGAGAGAGCCTGCATGTCATGCTACAGAGGATCCCAGCAAAGAAAGAAGAGGACAGCGATTTCTTGCCACTCAAGCTTCCACACTGGAACAGAGACTGTAGCTGAGAGTTGGGTGAACTCCACACAGACTTTGGGACTCTTGGGGATCTTTCATGCAAGGGATTGTTCTTGGTTAATTGTAGTTTGTTTTCTTAGGATAAGGTTCATTTAGTTAGTAGTTAATAAAGTTCATTGTTATGTTTATTGTAGTAGTATTTTAATGTGGGAGTGTAGCTCTGAGCAAGCTTCGCCGTGAGTCCTGTATAGACTGGATCCTGGGTCTCCAGCTGCTTTCCCCACAGGGATTGGGATTGACTTCTGTGGGGCACTGGAGAAGGGCAACTAGATGAATTTAGCCCACCCAAAGGTTACACAAGGTCACTGCCCCTGGAGCCAGCCAGCCATGTGTCTGCTTGGCTCCCTTGGGACAGAATAAAATTCAAACCCAGACAAGCACTGCTCATACGAGGACAGTAGCTCTCTGATGGAGAGAGGCTGTCCTGTGAAATCCAGCTCTCATTGCTCTGTGCTGTAACTACCAACCTCAAGCAATGCACAATGCCTGAATGGTCTGTCTACACTGGCCAGAATGGATTTTAAATAGGCCTAGGCCAGAACTCAGTTTGCAAAGTAGTCCCAGTGAAGTCCAGCTCTGTTCTCTTTGGCCAAAGTCCGTAACCTACTTCATTGATCCTGGGGTGGGTGTGGGTGTGTAAGGGAGTTTAAGCCCAGAATGGGCAATGTTCCTTCCTCCCAGCTGTGAGCAGCGACCAGTGAGTGGATATCAAAAGGGAGTGGCAGAAAAGTGGAGTGGCAGCAGCAAACTTGACTGAACCGGCTGATTGTAACACTAACATGCACACGCGCTTTCTAAAGGGACCAACGATAGAGGTCTCTCAAATTCATGGACATATTAAAAAGTTTAGTTTGTTTATAAAATAGTTTATTTTGAAGAGGGTGGGAGCAGGAAAGTAGAGAGGAGAAAAGGGGCCAAACACACAAATACACTAGACAGGGACCTCTTTCTGTTCCTTACCACCAAGCAGTTTGCAAAGTGCTTTAGGCTAGAAGGAGTGGGAGCAATGGAAACCATTAACCTACGTTATGAAGTGCCACTTCCCAACTCAGTGAGTGATACTGGAGACCCTGCAGAAACTTGAAAGAACTCGATCAGCTGTTCCTATGTTAATTTTGAGTTGCTTTTAGCTCCTAAGGTGGACCTGAAAGTCTCCACAAACCACACATGAGCAGTCAAACATGGCCACAAGCCAAACATGGGCAGTTATAACTTCATGGATAGATGTGTGCTAGAGGGGCTGACCCCGACTCCCAGCAGAGAGCCAACAGGGTGGGAGATCGAGTACACGATTCTCAGCTAATTAAGCATAATTGCAATCCGCACCTTTCCAGACCTTTACCTCTCTCAGTCACTTTCATGCCACGCACCATTATCCAGACATGAGCCCAGATTGCAGCTCCTGGACTTGTGGTTCAAAGACAGCTGATGTAAGTGCAGTAACTGGGAGAAAAGACTCATCCCCAAATCCACAGGGCATAAAGGAGCCCAACTTTTGCATGGAGCCTCCAAGATCAGGAACATGCAGAAGACTGAAACCAAGTGACCAAAGCTGATCAACATGGTGATAGGCTGACAAGCTGTTCCTGAAGATCGGGCCCATCTGTGGCTCTCTTTGGTACTGGAGCATGTGTAACCCATATGCCTGAAAAGGCTATCTCTGAGAGACCTGCTGAGGGTGGGTTACTGTTGTTGGGCAGATTAGCGACCCACAACTGGAAACTTCCAGAGGCAGGGAGTGGTAGCAATTTGAGCATGCTCCACAGTGTACCCTGCTGGTGTGATGTGATGTTGTCAGTCAGATGACTGGAGAGCAGCAGCCTGAGCAGACAGCAGGCAGGAGCTGCCTTGAGGGGAGACCATGTGTTCAGTGTTCTGGAGAGGAGCTGAGCCAGGAGTGAACAAGATGTTTTCTCCATGTAAAGGAGTCATTTGCAACAGACCTTGCAGACGTGCATATGGGACTGAGGGCTGGTTGCAGAGGAGAAGAGAAAGCCTGCATGGAATGCTACAGAGGATCCCAGCAAAGAAAGAAGAGGACAGCTATTTCTTGCCACTCAAGCTTCCACAGAGACTGTAGCTGAGAGTTGGGTGAACTCCACACAGACTTTGGGACTCTTGGGTATCTTTCATGCAAGGGATTGTTCTTGGTTAATTGTAGTTTGTTTTCTTAGGATAAGGTTCATTAGTTAGTAGTTAATAAAGTTCATTGTTATGTTTGTTTTAAGTAGTATTTTAATGTGTGAGTGTAGCTCTGAGCAAGCTTCGCCGTGAGTCCTGTACAGACTGGATCCTGGGTCTCCAGCTGCTTTCCCCATAGGGGTTGGGATTGATTTCTGTGGGGCACTGGAGAAGGGCACCTGAATGAATTTAGCCCACCCGAAGGTTACACATGCCCAAGCTTATAACCCCAGAATTCATTGCAGACTAACCTCAGAAACTTTTACTTGCAAAAGCGCTATGCCTCTGATTATACAGAGACAAGATATTGTAAACAAAGAGCGTTTAAAAGGCCATTATCCTCCTCTCTGGCAGGCGGCTGGATCCACAGACAGCGGCAGGCCCAACAAGCTGATTCCATCTGCTGAAACTCTGCAAGGACTGACGCTTCACAGCTTCTCCCCATTATAACGCTGAAGGTGGCCAAATGGGCACCCGTTTAAGGCATGAGATGACGCATTGCCTGCATCTGCATGCTTAGTGCTCCACTCACCTCCCGCCTGGTGCCAGGCCAGGCCCAGAGCATTCTCCATCACACCTCACAACCTCACTCCTTTTCCTCCCCAGCCAGCAGCTTCTCAACCAGCTTTTGCAGTTAGGAGTTGCACAGTAACAGCCAAAGCTGGGTAACAATGCCAGGCTAAGGCCTGCCCTGTTCTGAGGGAAAGCAAGGTTGAGAGTGGGTGAAGAGGGTTCCGGCCTGTCTCATCAGGAAAGCCCAGACTTGGTCGATTGCCCCTTTCTGCACCTTGTCACTCATCCCCAAGCAGACGGCTCATCTGTGACCGGGGTTTGTGTGCTGACCTCTGCTGCAGTTCACCCAGCCGTTCCAGTCCAACCCCGTCCCCAATTTCAGACATATCTGCCTTCTCACTCAGTTTGCCCCTGAGTCAGTCAGGTGCTGTGTCCCTGCCGGCTGGGTCTGCCAAAGGATGGTTTATGGGCACTGGAGTGGGCAGAAATCTCATCCTGACTGTGCTCTGGCTTCTTTCAATGCAAGTCTTTGCTCTTCCCCCACCAGCAGCAGAGTCTCCGTATTAAGCTGACCCTGCAGACCAGGCAGCAGAGTGGCAGTCAGAGACCCAGGGCAGGTGCCTTAGAAACGCCATAGACAGATCTCTGACCCTGCAAGGCCAGTAGCTAGCAAGGACAGTGGCTGCACAAAAACGTGCTCCAGCTCAACACAACCCCCAGCTACTCACCCCTCCTCCCCACATACAAGGGCTCCAGTACAGGGAGAGGTTGGCATGGAGTGGGGGCAGTCCAGAGAGCTCAGCAGCAGCAGTTCTCCCCACACCTGCCGACTGGCCAGGACTAAGAGTCTGAGGACACATGCTTACAGACCTCATGGCCCTCACAAGGCCACTCTTGCCAATGACACATGCCAGGGCATCCGCTCCAGGGCATCTGCGGGAGTTGGTGCTGTCATATGCAACCCCTGGTCAAAGGCAGATGGGCTAACAAGCAGGCACTCACCCCACCAAGCTGCAGGGTGAATGCTGCACCAAGAGCAGGAGAGGCTCAGCAACTTACAGCCACAGCTGAGTGATTAATGATCCTGGTGCCATGATGAGCCGGGCTCCCCACCGAGGGGCCTGTCAGAATTGAGAGCACGGCCCCGTAGCCAGTGCCGAGAACCCAACAGGCCCGCTCAGCCGTTTCTGGGGCGCTCACACATCACAGCACCAGGGCCAGGAGGTTCCCACACACACATGTACCCATATAAAACACTGCTATCAGCTCCTAGCTGGCAGCCTTCACTGCTGGAAAGTGCCCAGGATAGCCATGTGTCTTGGATTATAAAGGATCTGTCTCCTGGGTGACAGACATGCTGGGCATTTATGACAGACAGACATTTTTGAGAAATGAAGGCTCTTTATAGCTGCTCTGCAGACATGTATTGTCTGGGACTGACACCCAGCATTATGGCCTAGCTAGAACCCAACTCACCCTTCAGACACCATCTCAGAGCAAACACAGTTTGCTTTGATGCATCTTTACACATAACTCAGAAAAGGATAAAAGCCAAGTGTTTGGTCCGGGGAAGGGCCCCCAGCTCTTTTTTCTTAACGCCAGCTAAACAAAAGCCTTGTTGCTGCAGTACCCCTGGGCCCCAGTCACAGAAACCTGTAGGGAAGTACAGACAATCATTTTGGTTACTCCCCCAGCCAGAAGGAAAACAGAAACCCTCCTGTCACAAACCTTAGCCAGGAGGAGCACTGAGGCTCCAGGAAGCTGTGGTGCTCCCGAGAAGCTCCCCAGAAGCATAGAGGTCATTTGGTGGATGTGTAGAAGGCAGCAGACACAGACCCAGTTTTCACTGCTGTTTCTGGGACTCCACTCGGTGTGCTGAATTTTTCTAATCGCTGTCCCTTAACCACGGAGACTCTCAGGGAAAGCTACGCAGAGACTGCTTCAGCAGCAGCTTCTCACTCATTCGGGTTTACAGGTTTGTGTTATTACACACCAAAGGAGAGTAACGTGACAGCTGCAGCAAGTGACGAAAAGCCAGTCGGCCCAGCAGAAACTGCGGTTCCTGTCTCCTCCTCAGTTCTGTGTCCAGCCCAGCACTCACCCATTAGTGAAAGGAACCACAGGAACAGGGTCTCTTCTCTGCTTTGTTCGCTCCAGTGCACTGAGCAGGAGCCGTGAAGGAGCAGGAGAGGCTCCAAGGCCAGCCCGTCAGGAAGGAGGAAGCAGAGCCGGGAGATGCAGACACAACAGTGCACTGAGGAAATGTGTTTATCACAGACTGCGCCTGGGAACACAATAACCAAGCAGCAGGAACTGAGCCACGGCTCCCAGGGAGAAGCTCTGGTGGATGACAGACCTGGGGAGGAAGGCAGCACGGGGCAGCCCCAGAAGGAGCCCCAGAACTACGTGTGAGAGAACAATCTCAGAGCCAGAAGAATGTCCAAGCCGTATGTATTACCAGCGATATGCCCCAACAGCCACAGGCCAAAAATAAAGCCAGTCCCTGCCCCAAGGAGCTTACAGCCCATGGGTCAGATCCTGCAAACACTTCCACAAAGGAGTACGTTTGTGCACACAACAGCCCTGCTGAGCTCAGGGGCAGCTCACATGCATACACATTTGCTAGAATAGGGAACAAATAGAAAGTGGGCCTAGAGGAGACAAGCCTTACAGGCAGACACCCGGCGGAGGGAGGGGCAGGCAGTCAATGCAGGAGTCTGGAGAAGATGAACGGGAAACCCTTATTAACGCTCAGACAGAGACGGGCATCAGGGAATAATATCCATGTTTTAGAAGCCCCCGAGAAGGCATGCTGGGAACTCGCCTTCCACATCAGCCTCATCTCTGTGGACCTGCCCCTGGAAGCAGTGGGAGTTACAGGAGGGACAGGATACACAGCTCAGGACAAGATTGGAACACAGGGCTTTTCTCTAGCAGCAGCAAAATATTGAGGACCATTCCTACAAGAGGAACAAGGCAGCTAAGCAGAAATCTGGCAGTGACCCAGCCAGAAGGTAGGAGCCTATACAGCTGGTGACAGCAGGGCTTGCCCACCCTGGACCACCAGATCTCTTCCACAGTCCCAGCATTAGGCTCAGGTGAGCTACTCCCATTTATTGGGCCAGCTCCATCCCAGTACGTACTGTATCAGTAACACCTGACGCTTCTTTTCAGAGAACACAGGCCTAGCCCAGGAAGCAGGGTTCCCATGGAATGGAGGGAGGCAATGGGTCCAAACAATAGGATAGCTGCCTGGTGATCCCAGGCCTGCCAAGAGCTATGTGGCCACGACTCATCACCCTCAACCTCCCCAGTCAGCTGTCATCAGTGCTCTCCATGTCGAGAACCAGATCAGAGGCCCTCCCCACTGCTGGGTCAGAGCCTATGTAAATGTTTCTCAGCAGAGGTTGTGCAGCAAATGGTTAGAGCAAATGGCTAGTTTCCACCTTATCTTCCCTGGGTCCTGCCCAGACTAGGCCTTGCTCTAGCTAGTACCATCAGCATCACTCATTCAGCTCCACTTTTAGAAAGGCTCAAGAGCTCCCAATTCTGAGTCCGGCCTGTCAGCCGAGAAGGAGAGTAAGCGTGGTTCCTGCTGCAGGGGTTAGCCGGGCTGTGTTGCATTCAACACTGCCCAGACACCCCAGTACACAGTACTAAGAGCAGAGCTACCTGTGTTGGTCTCACAGACAGAAGAGCTGACTCTCAGGCACCTGCTACCTTCCCTTCTCCCGCTCACAGCACAAGCAGGAAAGCGAAACATCAGCCACGCTCCCAGATTCAGGCTTCAGGGAGTGCTTGTGTACGAGGAATGATGTCACAGACCGACTAACCTTAACCCCACATCCTGCCTTTGAAAGCCATGTTCTCCTCACATCATTGCCCTGTCACTGAGCTGCATAGAAACCCTGTGTTTACTTGCCCCAGAGTAAGGGTGAGGCAGGGATGGGATGGTGAAATTGTTTTATTCTGTGCTGTCATGCGATGCATCCCTGAGATAAGATCGGTGTAACCTTCCTGTTCACTTTTGCCATGTATATGTATGGTTTACTGCAAAATATGCCATACAAGGTTCCTTTATGAATGCTCATAACATGCTCTGCAGGACTGCTATGGTATCATGTTTCCTGCAGCATCATACATGTATTTCACATGGCTCAGAGGGAGGCAGAGACTTAGAGCTGTCTCCCAGCATGTAGACAGAAAGGATACATCACAAAGGCTATGCAAACTACAGGCTTCAGCCAGAGAGGGAAAAGTTCACCTGACCCCAGGAGGGCCATTGTTTAGAGAAAGAAGTATTTACTGGGAACTGTTAGAGACTCTCCATCTTGAAACATCTCCATCTATAACCAAGGACTATATCCTGCCTGGGAAAAGGCAGAAACTGGCTATAAAACCATCATCAGCCAACCACATGAGTAAGATAGAAAATGAACTGCTACAGTAAACTTAGGTTAGAATGCATCTTATCCTTTATTTGGTTGTGGTTAACTCCTGACAGGTTAATTAACTGATTGTGCATTGATTTGCTATATATATATTCACTTAAAATCATGTTTTAATCAATAAACTAGTGTTTGTTTTGTCTAAAGCTGTGTGGATTCTAGAGAGAGTGAAGGGGTAAAAAGCTGGTTGCATTTTCAGTTTCTTTATAAAACTGTCAGGCCAGAGTATATGAGCCTACAGTGATCTGGGAAGGGTCCCAATCTCTGCAGGATGGATGTTCCCAGTGTGGCATCTGGGAGCTGCGGGTGCTCACTGTGGGACCATCCCCTGAGTGGTTAGAAAGCACACATCCACTACCTAAGACCAATTACACCCAGGAGACTGGTGTAGACTGACCCAGGTGTGAGGGTCTACCTAGCAAAGTGGGGTAAGTCGGGGTCCAGGAGCGGATGATCGGGGAGGCACAGTGGTACATCAAACCAGATTCCGGGAGGGGAACATCACATGTGCAACAGGCTTTGACTCAGACACCTGGAGCAGGGCATAAGCCTGGTCACTGGGACTGTGAAACTACCCTGGTCAAAGCTCTGGGCAATGTCATCTTGGCTGACTGGGCCCACCCCACTCCTGCCATCTCTGGTTCTCTGCAGAGGAGTTCTGTGTGAATGCATCAGGACGGCTCTGTCTCAGACTGCACCCAGCAGCCAAACTCCACTGCCAAGCCATGCAGATCGACCCTGCTGCCTCAGGACTCAGTGAGTAGAGAGAGTGACCCGGGTAGCACATGGGGTGTTTGAGAGCTTTCATAACTGCTTTCAAATCTGAGCTTGATAAATTTATGGAGGGGATGGTATGATTAGCCTATTTGGGAAATTGACTGATATTTGGCTACGTGTGGTGGATTTACAAGTGGCCTAAGAGGGGAGAGTATGTGGGGTGGGTTCTGAGTTATTACAGAGAATTGTTTCTTGGATAACTGGCTGTTGAGACTTGCCCACGTGCTCAGGGTTTAACTGATTGCCATATTTGGGGTCGGGAAGGAATTTTCCCCCAGGGCTGATTGGCCTGGGCTCTGGGGGTTTTTCGCCTTCCTCTGTAGCACAGGGCATGGTTCACCTACCGGTGAATTCTCTGTATCTTAAGTCCTTAAATCATGATTTAAGGAGGTAAATAACTCAGTCATAGGTTGGTGGCCTATTGCAGGAGTGGGTGGGGGAGGTCTTGAGGCCTGCATTTTGCAGGTCAGACTAGATGATCGTACTGGTCCCTTCTGACCTTAAAGTCTATGAGTCTATGAGAGCAGCATGGAGCCTCAGCTGGACTGGTTTGTCCTGTTCCTTCCAAGCACAGCCTAGCACCTTCTGTTTCCCAGCTGGTGCTTGGGGGAGGTCACAGAGTTACAGGCGTCAGGCAGCAGGGATCTTGGGTGCAGACAGAATTCTACTGAAGGTGAGGGAAATGCTGGAGGTTGTGACAGTGTCAGTCTGGGGGACACTTGGCTTCGGCTGCAGCTCCCCCTCCTTGCCCAGCATGGATTGCGGAAGGCAGCAAGAGGCCAGAGGCCTTGAGACAGGTATGTTATTAAAACAAACAGCAGTGGCACAAGATGCAATGAGAGCATGTTCATCTCCAGACCCCTTGGTGAATTCTGTCCTTCCCCTCAGCAACAAGTGACCCAAACAGTCCCAGCTATAGAGCTGCTGCATTTCCCTGGGACTCCAGCTCCACTGAAACCCATCCATAGTACAGCTCACCTTTCAAACCTACACACACAGCGAATGGCCCCTGGAAACTGGGGAGCCCAGATGTGGGCTTGTTTATTCTCATTTTATATTTCAGGGTCCCCTGTAGGTGCCTGACTGCTTAAAAATGTGGCTGCCAGTGGCTCTTAGCCTACTAGTTTGATCTGGGTTTCTATCTTCCAGAGGCCACTAGGTTCCTGGGACAATCTGCCGGTATGTCCAGACTCAATTTGGCTGAGAGAACAATCAGACACTCCTTTGAAAGCACATTACACAGAACAGAGAGAAACAAGAACCATTTATTCCCAAGGAAGCATTAGGGCCTCCATCTGCAATTTATCCCGTTTTCTGAGAGTTTCATATATAATATGTGCATGGATAACCATCATAAAAACAAGCAACATGAAAACAGTCGATCTAAAGGAACTCTCTGAAATGGAAAGAATTGCAGCAAAGGAGAAGGGAAAGGAAAGGCAACGACTGCCTGGAATCTGGTGTAACTGTAGAGCTCTGGACTATAATAGATACTCACACAGCTCTTCCTCATATGCATCAATTCTAAAACTCCCCCCAGGTCTCATAGCCCTTTGTCAACTCATCAGCCCACCAGCATCTTACCAACTCCAAAGCAGCAAGATTTCCTGTGCCCTGAAACTAAAGCTTTGAAAAAGCACTGGGTTCAGACTCCACAATGTACAGTACAGACTAATAACCAGAGTGACTGGAAATGGAATTCAAGCAGTATGTCCATTAATCCTTAGAGGCTGCAGAATCGACACACCGGCATCCTAAGGATTCATTTGGCTGGCAGTCTTGGAAAAGCCAATGATTTCAGGGTTAAGACAGCAGCCTAAAAGCAAGGTTTTACTATGAAAGTGCTAATGTAGATTTAAGAATTCTCATAAGGATCTGTTAAATGCTGAGGTAATTATCCCCTGGGGAAAGCTGGCCCCATAGCAATCCAACTCCTGTAGAGACAGTTCCACGCGGTCTGTTTTCAGCTAGTGGCAAACTCGGAGGTTGTGGAACTAGAAAAATGGCATTAAAGGACAATAGAGTGCCTTCTGGGGTGACTCCCTAGAGAGTGCTACCAGCCCACATGCAGAACAGCCTTGGGTTTCACACATGGCAGGGTCCCAGAACCAGGCTGCACCTAGGTATCAGCTCCCCTTTCCTCTCCCACCCCTGGAGCCCGCCACCAAGACAAATGCTGCAGCATCTAAATATGTTTCTTCTCTCAAGTTGATTGTGGAGGAAATATCCAATTTCTGGCTGCAAAACTGGTTTTCAGATATTTTGAAGTAAAAGGCTGTGGTGAGCAGAGCAGAGCATGCAGAAGTCCTGCTGGCATGGAGTGAAAAGAGCTGCTTTCCCTCCTAATGCAGGGAGACTGAGAGCACAGGGCTGCTGTTTGTACAGGTGACAGCATTTGTGGCTGTGGCTGCCAGAGAAGGTGGCCTGGGTTTATATTTAGCACCTAACCAAGTGAATTACAGTCTCCTTGCTCCTGCCAACACCACCACAGGTTACAGACAGCTTGACAGGATCTTGGATTTCCCTTTGACCTGCCGCTCTGGGCACTGCCAGCAAATGACTCACAGCCACAGTTCCAAAAACATCCAATAATCTCAAGCACCGAAATGGGCCAAAGCCGCAAATGTTCCCTAATATGGAAATTTTATCAATGAGGAGCAGAGAAGCCATATGTACCCGAAAGAGCCCAGCGAGACCAAGACACAGACATTCTCATTGCAAATGAGGCCAACAGACCAGGCAAGAGCAGGATGTGGCTAGTCAGAGGCGATCAAACATGGCACAGGCTGCAATCTGAAAGGAGAAGCAGAGCGGGCATCCCTGCCAAAGTCCAGCTCAGGGGATTACGTCCTAAATTCCCTTTGCACTTCTCTGGCTGCAGGATGCTTCACTTCCTGTCACAAACTAGCACCTACTGCTGTTGTGCACTGTCAAACAGCTACTGTGATCTACCACAGTATATCCCTTAACTACATTGCAAGGGCGTTGGAGGCTTAGTTCATCAGGGCTTGTAAAGTGCTTTGAGATCCCCAGGTAAAAAGAACTAAAGACAAAGGCTGATCCATGAAGCTGTCCCACTAACAGCAACAAGCTGGCTCTACGCAAATGGGAAGCATGCCTCAATGGGTCTTCCCTGTTCCAGACTGCGAGATGCATATCCCCAGACCTTAACTCTGCCCTTGAAAGAGAAAAGGGCTACTTCTAAATTCCCCAGCCCCTCTGGGTTAACCTCACTTGCCCACCTGCCACTTGGAAAATGCTGGGGAAGAATGGCTCAGGACAGTAGGGCTGTCTAGCCAAACCCTTGGTGAGCACATGCCACACCCAGAAGATTTGCTCCAGATCATCATCTCATGTGACTCTGCTGCTCCTACAACTAAATGTGCAGCCGTCTCATTTTAATCAGACTGTCATCGCCCCAAGGAACGACTCCACCGTCTCCTGGCAAAGGGTTACTGGGATATGCCGTCATTCCCAGCCACAATCAGAGCAGCCAATCCTGACAGCTGTCTCCGTCCAAGACCCCTGACAGCTGGGCTCCAAGACAGACAGGGATTCAAAGCTGCAGATCGGTTTCAGCTACTACTGAGATGGTCCAGCGTCTGTGGCTAGCAAAGGTGACACGAAGAGCCAGGCTGCTGAAAGGGAGTCGAGACGAAGGAGGCAGAACAACAGAGGCCAGGAGAGGGGAGACGGAACCCCAGAGCTGCGTCAGTCAGGCCCAGGAATAGCAATGGAAATGGCCTGGCGCACACACCATGAGCAGAGCAAGCACTGGGACAGAGGTGGGAAAAGCGCTTTGCTCATTACCAAAGGCTCCGGTGGCTCTCCCCTGTGTCCCTCCCAGGGCAGACTCACCTTCTGTCCTACCTGAGGAGTAAGTGCGCTCAGAGGAGGCCACACCCCCAGAATTTCCTTTTTCAACTCAGGTACACAAAGGCAGCACCAGCCCAACTCAAAACAAGACTTTCTGGAGGGTCTTCTCAGCTTTCTTGCCTTCCATTTGATGGCCCCAAAGATGTGCTGGGCAGATGCAAAATAACACAAACTCTGCTGCAAAGAGTGAATAGTCTAAACTCAGACAGGGACGAAGAGGAGGGAGGGAGAAATGGGGGGATGAGATCATTGCAGGGTTACTCAGATGCAAGCAGACAAGATGCAAAGAATGGAAAAGATTAAAGTTAAGAACTGTAAAAATAACAGCTCCTAGCCCTTGTGGGCATCACACGAGGAATGAGCACCAGAGGGATTTAACAACAGAGCGAGCAGTGCTTTGGCAGGGAAAGGAGGGAGCCAGTCTATAAGACAGTCTCATTTTGAATGACCTTCATCGAGTAGCCAATAAATACAATAGGCCCTTTGTACGTAGCACTTTCCATTCAGAGAGCTGCAGGCCCACTCCAGAGTTAGCACCAACAGCACGCGAACAAATGGGGAAACTGAAGCCTAGAGTGACTGGCCCAAGTCAAACAGTGGAAGTAGAAGCTGCATCTTTTATACCATACTTCTGATCCCACTGGCATCGTTCCGTCCAACCCAAAGGGATCCCAGGCTGCTACATTGTTACCACAGCTGTGCTTTGCAAAGTGCTTTGTGTTGCTACAATGAAAGGTACTCAATGCGAAGTGGATCCAAATGGAGTCTTATTACTTAGCCAGACCTCAACGTGCCTGCCCTGAATACAGCTATCAAAATAGATAGGGGGTCAAGCTCCGGAAATACTCAAGGGTATCGACCTGTTGCCAAAATAATATTCAATATGAAACCAATTCCTTATGAGGGGGTAATTCATATATGGCCTCGGCCTCCTTCCTTTCTCCAACTGTCCCTTTCATCTCCCTCCATCCCTCTTTCCTCCCAGCTGACGACCTTCTCCTGCCAGGAATTAGACGCCACAGAACAATTGTCCAAAGACAAACAACTGCTTGTGGCACTGTCTGGACAATGGCCATTAGCTAGTAACTAGCAAGGATGTGGGCTGGCTAATGCTCTGAAAGAATGCAGCTTTTCTGTCTGGAAGGTGCACTAAGAATCAGAGCCACCAAGCCATCCACCCCCATTCTTTTCATGGCAATATCTTCAGCAGATAGATTCCATGGGCGCTAGCAGGTAATTGAATTTCCCTTGACCAGGTCCCCAGCTCAGCTTATTGGCTGCTCCGGAAGCAGCCTGGCTTTGCTGTCCCATTCATTCTGGAGGAGGAGGAGAAAGCAAGCTTCCTCCAATTCAAGCAGCTTGGGAGGAAGTCAAGAAAGACATAGGCACAAAGAACCCTGGCACACTGACAAATGCCAGTACCCAAAGGGCTAAAGTGATAGGAATACAGCCAACATTGCCAGGAAGGATCAGATCTGTGGCCCACCTAGCTCAGATTCGCACCTCTAACAATGGCCAACAGCAGGTGCTTGAGAGGTAGGTGCAGGAAAACCCCTACAGTAGAGCGTTGCTGCATAGGAAAAAGATCTGGGGCACAATCGTCCCCCCACATCCCCTGCTCCCTTCCTTCCGCTACCCCATCCCTCTAGGCACCCCATCGCTGCCCACCATCTGTCCATTCTTCCTGCAAAGTATCCCCATTCCTTGGTCAGCCCAACATTTCCACATTTGGAAACAGTGACCCAGGTTGCCAACCTTGCATTTTAGTTTTTACTGACATGAAGAGCTGAAGTTGATTTTTTTTTTTAAACTGACATGATAAACTTTTTACTGACATCACTAAAAACAACATAAACACTACAATAACATCATTATATCTTAATGTCACTGGGACGCACAGTGGGGGGAGATGGTGAAGGCTGGGGAGTAGTAGGAACCCCCCCACAGGCAGGATTGGGGCCCAGGGACTCCAGGTAGAATAGCACTTTGGCTGCACCCCAGGGAGCACAGAGGGACCCACTGAACATTGCCCCTGCTAGAGCTTACTGCTCAGACACTGCTCCCTCCTGAAAATGGTAAAAGCCTCCCCCCCCCATGGAAGTTCAGACAGGTTAGGTAGGAAAGGGTTAAAGTTTACTCAGTACACAGACTTCCAGATAGCAATAACTTGCAAAATAGGTAACACTTAACACTTTACCTTTTTTGCAAGTCATTTTTTAAAGTGTCCACCCGTCCAGGAGCTGCAGGGGATTTAGAAACACCCTACCCCCAGCTCCCAGCATGTGAGCACTTAACAGAGAGAGCACAGAGCAGTCTCCCTGTGTTCAGCTTGACTAACGCAGACAGAAGGGCTGAGCTCGGGGCTCTGGGTAAAACAATCGGGGGGGCATGAGCCCTGATGTCCCAACATCAGTGACACCCCTTAAGTTCCTAGTTGCTGGAGCTTGGCTGATGCCCTGAAGCAAGAAGTTCATTCTCTCTGAAAGATCATGCTTGTAACAGCTCTGATAACTCCGGCTATCCCTGACAGGCCAATTCCTCTCAGAGTTTTGGGGGTTGGAGGTGAACTTCCCTGCAAGTTTATGTAACACAGACATTCATGTAACTCTGAACAACTCAAGGTCCCTGTCTCGGGCTGGGGCTCCTTGCCTGCAACTCAGACCCATCTAGGCTACCCCCCATGCTGTATGGCCCCAGCCAGCCTACCCACTCAGAGACTGCCCCTTAACCCCCGTCTCAGGGGACTGGTACAGGCCAGGGAGAGATTTCCGGAGGAGGACTTGGTCTGACAGACAGACTCTCATGCTAAAGGGTGATCTGGCAGCGCCCAGGCACTCAGGCAAGTTTCTAACCCTCTCTCAAACAGGACAGAGAATGGCTCCTCTGCAAGGATCTGGGGCTAAAAACACCCCTTCCTGGAGCTCTACAGGGTCTGCACTGCGGAGCCAGAGAACAGGAAGCAAGGGCCTGAGAGCAGGCCTGCAGCCTTGGTGGCACTCCAGCAGTGATGCTGTTTTGGCCCACGGGCCAAACGGGTGCTAGGAGGCATGCATCATGCTCTCTCAAGAAGGTGCAGGGAAAAGGAAGACCACACTGGATGGTAGGTCCTGGCTCCAAGTGAGACATCGCAGCACAGACCCACGCACAGCTGTAAGGAGAGAAAAGCCAGGGTAACACAAAGATCAGCCAGTCCACCCAGACAGCTAGCCCCGGAATGTGTTTACAATCCGCCTTCATCGCATGCAGTTCAAGACAAAGCCTGCTAGCCAACATCTGTTACGTGCCGTGGTTCACAGTTTTCAAACGGCAGCTCTGGTAGTTCCTTAAAACCAAGGTGTGGAGGAGTGGTTTCAGATCCCAAAGCTCAGCTGGCGCATGGAGACTGTGACGACAGTGGAGGGCGTTGGGAGGGACAGGGGGGTGTACAATGTTGCTCGGACCTGCAGCGAGCTCAAGCAGTGAATGTCCCTGCTCTGTCCCGTTAGCCCGTCAAGCGCCTGGCGGCCCCGGCTAGAGGCTCATGCTGACCCTGGCGTAGGGCAGGCTGGAAGAGCAGTGGTGTCACTAGCACCTGCTTGCTTTGGCAGTCAGCACCAGCCCCTCCCCTTGTCACGCAGAGACCTGAGCGAGCCAAGGTCTCAGCTGCAGCCCAGAGCACGCTGGGATTGCTCCCCACCGCCCAGCCAAGCTGAGGGAACTGTGGCATCCCCAGCACTGCTGTTGAAGAGGCAGCAAGGGAGCTGTTCAGGGGCAGGAGGGGTCACTCTGTGGCCATCTGAGATGACAGGATGGTGCTGGCAGGGCAAAGAAGGCAGAGGGAAAGCGATCGCTGCATGACGTGCTCGGATGGTTCTGTAACGAGGACGCCATAGCAAGAACTACATTCAGCCAGCACTGAGGGCCACGCAGAGGACACGGTATTAGAACAGCAAGGGGTGCCCTCGGCAGAGCGGCAGAAAGTCCGAGGCGCATCTGGCCCCACACGGGCGTGCTCGACCTGAGCCATGCTGACAGTGTCAGTGGAAGGACAGGCAGATCTCTCCTGCTTGGGGCTTACCGGCAGAGAGGGACCCATGCTCTCCCAGAATCCTTTGGCCTTGGCTTCCAGGAGCAGATGATTTCAGGCGCACGCCTTATGCAGGCTTGGAGGAAAAGGCCAGCCAGGGGCGTCTTTTGAAGGGGGCCACGCATTGCAGCACTGGGAGGGCAATAGACGCTGTGGCCGGACAGGCCACGTGCCAGCCATTTCGGGTTATTAGGCACAATCTAAATCTGGGCTGAGCTGCTACAGTTAAACTGCCTCCCAGAACTAATCATTCTAAGTAACGAGCCGTGTCACTGCTACTTAGCCAGGATTGCAGAGAGCATCACTGGTAAGGAGGCCCTCTGTGAACGGAGCTGTGCTATCAACAGGTATGGAATGGGGAGGTGCGCTCCTGTGGCCTTTCCTCGCAGCAGCAGCCTCCATGTGGCCTGCGAGCGGTGCGTGAGTAGCGCTAAGCACACAGTGGCGCTCAGCGTAAACAATTGCAATGAGTAGCCAAGCATGGGAAATCTAAACACAAAGCTCCTCTCTAACACCACCAGGGAGGAAAGGCTCTAGCCTTGTGGTAAGGATATAGGGCCAAATAGCCCCCGCCAAGATGGGACCCAACTCTTTTCCTACTAATGCCAAAGGGAGCTTTGCTATCCACACAAAGGGAGTGGGATCATTTGAACACATGCAACCCTGTGGAAAATATTAGGTAGACAAGCCAGCAGGAGCAATTCTGTACCTCAGCAAAATGGTGCAGGGGAGCGGACTCCCCAATGCACTTTGCTTGGGGCTGGGGACCAGCCCTTCACATCTCTTTCCTAGTTTTACATGGGAAAAGTCCGGCAGGCACAAATATGAAAGAGTTTGCTGGGGAAAGAGCCCCCATTCTTAATGGGGCAAATCCTGTTCCTCTGAGAGCTGGAACCCTCAATTCTGTACCCATCCCCTTCACACTTACAATACCTGGCAACGTTGGATGGCCAAGCAGCTCTCTCCTCTCCACAGCAAAGCAAGTGCCCCTGTGTGGCCTGGGATTAATTAATACCAGTTACCCCCAAAGTATCTGGAAACATTGGCAAGAGGTTGGGCAGCCTGAAATTCTGCCAGATTTCTCTACCTTGCTAAAACGCAAACTTCTCACTCACCTTTGTTTTTACCAACAAAACCAGCCCTCTGCATGCGCCAAAGAGGGAGTGGGACACTGGCCAAGACCAGGGTTAGATTTCATCAGCAGAAAATTCCCTTTTGTCCTTTCAGAATATGCAAAAACCCTGTAGCCAAATGCAGCAGCCATTCTGCTCTGTGTGGCTTCAGTAAAAACACGAGACTGCAGTTTCCACTAGCAGCATCCATTCTCTCTTGGAGACTCAGCTAAAATAACTCAATCATCATTCAGTCCCTGCAGGGTGAACTGGCAGAGGACTCAAGGCCCCAGGGCTGTCAGCCCAGCACTTGCAAATTCTCTCAATGAAGAATCAGCTCTGGTGGCTGTGCCCTTCACGCATAGGAAATGTAACAATTAATACGCAGAAGAGACACGCTGTGGCTCCAGTGCTGTGCAGCAGGGAGCCCTGCTTGCCGTCTGCAGCTACAGAAGAGTTGCTGGTACCGGTGCAGAAGAGACCGTACAGGTCTGAATCAGTCACCGATGTCAGAGAATTTGCTGCCATGACTGCTCCATTTCACATGGGAACAAAGAAACCTTTCCTATGGAGGGACAGTGCAGAACAATCATTGTGCTCCTAAGCCAGAAAGGTTGGCCTTGTCATTAGCCAACAGTATTTAAAGGCAGGCACCAAGTACCCTGCAAAAGTATAATGTTCAGGTTAGAAAGTGACGAGAAAGCGCCGAACTCTAGGATTCCTATGAGCAAGTTCCAGCTTGTTGCTGTTATGTGCAAGTCCCTCCTTTCGTTGTAAGAAGATGATTCACTGTCCTTGCCCACCCCTCTCCTTCCAGGGATTCATCTCTGGAGGAACAATATCTTTCCTGGGCTCTTTTCTTATTGTTGCACCTGGGCTCAAGCCAATATTCTGGGCCTTCCTAGGTTATTTCTATTAGGATAAGAAATAGATGATACGAGTCAGTATTTCTTTAGTGCCATCCTGTTTATTTAGAGAGTGCACAAGTTTTTTTCTCCCTGAACACAGTAGGAACAAACAACTGCTGGTAGTTTCCTTGCTCAGAATCCCAAGCCTGCCTTTCCAGCAAATACTGGTCCCAAAAGAATCTCTGAGCCAAGGCTTCCTCCCAGAGCCATGCATATTACTGCTATTCTAGCTCACTTTCTCTTGGCTTCCTAATGCGTGTCCATCTGTCTCTCTTCCACTTGTACACAAAATGCCCCAGCCCCTGCATTTGCAATCAGTCTCCAGGGAAACCCCTTAGCACCTTGCTTTGGTCCTACAATGTTGGCCCTTGACTTGGGCAGTAGCTTCTATCAGCTATCACCATATAAAGGGACATTTAATTGCTCCTTCATTTAACCATCACAACACTGTAAAGTTCGGGGAATCATTGATGCTAATGAAGGAACCACCTCCAAGGGCTTAGTGAACAAGAGACAATATTCTCCTGAAGATTCTTAAAACTGAGATCTCTCCCACAGCTGTTTGGATAACAGAATGAGGAAATGAATATAAAAGAGGCATGACTGCGTAACTCGAGGCCCAGCCGTTCAGAATTCCTTACCCTGACTACATAGGGAATTACATCTCTCCTCCCACACTCACACAGTGACCCACAGCAGCTACATTTATTGAGCAGAACTGAGCTCCTAGGCACCTTTCATTGGCCTGGAGGAGAATGAGCCATTGTGGTCAGTGATGGCATGATTGGCAGAAGAGGAGAGACTGTGATTTAATCTGTAGCACAGTGCAGAAAACCTGACTCAATACAGGCTGCTGGGAGAGCCAAGGAAAGTGATAGATCGCTCACTCCAGTGTGGGAGCACAAACACCTGACATAGAGAGTCTGTGCCAGTGCCAGATACAAAAATCCTGCAGCTAAGCTCCCTTTGGGGGTGGTGGAGCTGGCGGTACATCCCCTCCCTGCCTTGGGGACTGCAATTCAGCCATGGCATTGGTAACAGTAGAGACTGAATCCCCTGGGATGCCTGTTTGAGAGGTAAGGAGCAGGGTGATTTCTAGCCACACCCAAGTGCCCAGTTTATTTAGATTCACAGAGCCTCATAGTAAGTTTCTGGAGTGATGGGCAAGCACAGCATGTATGAGTCTGGGATGGATGTGCAAACCCAGGCAGGAAGCAACTGGCTCTGAGGGGTGGACTACCATGAGCACTGCCTGTCCAGAGAGGGCTAGTGAAAGCTAAAGGCCAAGCCACGCTGTGCTGCACTAAGGAAATAAGATGAGGTGTTTTTAGTGCTGTGATGTTAGCACTCCCCATTCAGATACCTGCCAGTGGACGGGAGCTGATCCCTGCCTGGAAGAGCGAGCAACTGGTGTGCAATTCTAGGCAGCATGTATGGGATAGGCACCAACAGCCCTGTAAGCCCTTCCCTGGTGACACATTCACGGAGAGAGAAGAGGTTCCTCTCCCCGAGAGCAGCAAGGTGCTCAGCATCCTGTGGGAAAGCATCACTGCACAAGGCATGGGGAAGGAGGGATTTTCCTTTCTCTTCTCCCATGTGAGATGTGGTGCGGGAGGCAGCTACAGTCTCCTGGCTGGCTGCATACTGCTGAGCCAGGCTGAAAAAGCAGAGGAAGAAGGCTAGAGAGCAGGAAGTCCTGGGTGGATGGTGATTGGCTGTCATCCTGTCCGTCACAGTGATGGAACCCGGTGTCTGCACCCTCTATGCCAGCTGGAGAAACTGAGCCAGGAGTCTCCACTCTGAGGCACTGAGTCAGGGCTGCCTCTGCAGGGCTCACCATGACCAGTCAGTAGCCAGCCTGGGCACCTGGTGCACTGGTAGCTTTAATGGTACCATGGGTCCCCTCTTCCACGAGCCCTGAGATGATCTGCTCCATTCCTGTCTCTAGCACTTGATGCTCGTCATCCTGCGAGCAGATAGCTGGACAGTGCACACATTTCAGGTTTCAAGAACGAGTTGTCCACCACAGGACTAGTTGGCCAAACCCTGATTCCTGGCTTTTCCCCAACCAAGGCCTGTTTTTAGGACACCAGACTCCAGTGTCCTTTTTGTCTCAATGGGAAGAACTTTCCAGCTTGGGTCAGTAGAGTAGCAGCACAGAGCCGAGAAACCTATTTGCATCTATAAACAAACCCAGACAATTTGCTTACGAGGTCCAGCAGGAACTTCTCTAGCTTTGTCTGTTAAAGCAACAATCGGATTTCAGGTTACTTCCCTCACCTGTTGGCTCCCTCAGAGAAGCTTCCTCATACCAAGATCCCAGAAGCTGAGGGAGGAAGAATGCATAAACACAAGGTGAAGCACTAGGCTCTTCTTCTTAGCAGAACAAATCCTTTTTCTGCAAAAAGACAGGATGTGCCACCGGCTCCTGTAAGGAGATGGGCACAGTGATGTTCCCATTAAAGCACAGACTAGGAGCTTACTTCCTAGGGTGTTAGAAACTGGCAGTTCTGAGACATATTGTAATTAGAAGGGTAGCCATGTTAGTCTGTATACAGCAAAAACAATGAGATTCCTGTGGCACCTTAAAGACTAACAAATTTCTTCAGGCATAAGCTTTCGTGGGCTCCAACCCATGCATCTGACAAAGTGGGTTGGAGCCCACGAAAGCTTATGCCCAAAGAAATTTGTTAGTCTTTAAGGTGCCCCAGGACTTTATTGTAATCAGAGAAACAGTTAGTTCCATGGATGTGGAGCTGTAACTAGCCAGCCTATAGAAAATACTACAGCATATGTCTAACTGGACAACAGAGCGTTTTCTGACAGCCCTGAGCCCCACCCCTCTTCTGTGGCAACTAGAAGAAATTATGGGCTGAAAACTGCACAAAACCTACAGAGTTCTGCAATGGAAGTACAGCCCCTACAGCTCAGAGGAAGCCCTGTTCTGAAGAAGTTTGGTAGTAGCAGTGTTTGATGCAGGTCAGTGAGACATCTGGATGCCAAGAGGAAGGGGTTGGTTTTGTGTGTGGAGAGGTGATATGTAAAGTTAAGCAAAAGTGCATCTCCAAGATGGGATTCTCTTCTCTGGAAGAAGTAATCTGGGGCATCTTGGCACCTGGCTCATAGCAGTGGCTCAGGCTAACGCTGGCCCATTCCATACAGCCATGGCACCAAACCCTCCATTGCCCCACCAACCCCATCATCTCAGAAGTTGGCCTGCTCCCTCCAGTTTCTCAAAGCTCTTTACATCCTCAAATCAGAGCTCAAATAGTTGTGCTGTCCCAGCAGAACACGCCATCGTCCATAGATGGCTACCGGAGGGAAGAGGTGTGTACGCAACACATAGGAGTAGGGTAGAAGGCCAATGGAGTACACAAGTGACCAAGAGAGAAGAGACTTGTGTCTCCTGAGCCAGGACTAGGGCCAGCAGGTGTGAAGCCATCAGTGTCGAGCAGACATGAGATTGCTGCTGAATGAGGCCCCATCCAATTATTTGAGCTGAAAAGGATGAGAGAAATGCGCCTGTTGTGAAGCTTTTCTGCCCACACTTTGCAATCATTTCCTAGAGAACACAATAACCACTCTGTCCACCGCTGCATCACCATGGGCTCAGACAGCTTAGTAACAGCTTCCCCATTGGCTGGCCACTGAATGATCATTTCAGTTGACCTGTTATGAATAATAACGGGAGCCAGTCAGGAACGTTTTCATATGGGTAAGAGAAAGTTGTTCAAATTCACTGAAAACTTGAAAACAAGGAAATAATTTGCAGGCCTGGGGTAAACATCCTCAGGGACCTGTCTAAACACATCTCTGCCTTGTAAGCAAGAGAAGGGTGATGAAAGAGCATCCCTTCCCTCATCTCTGCGGCCCGGCTGTACTCGGCCCAGGGGTTTACTTCTGCTGCTGTAGAGGGGAGCAGAGGAACTTTTCCTAGTAAGATGTTTAAGGAAATGTATCTATGATCCCAAAGCAGATGAGTGGGGTGCAAGTAGGCCTGAGAGTTATATCCTATAAGTCAGCTCCTTGCTTCAGTCCCGGCCAAGACCCAGACAAGAGTGCTAAGCAGAGGAGAGCCTCCCAGATCCAGCCAGCGTTGGCAGCTCTTTGGTTGACTACCAGAGCTTGAATACAGAGGCTCAAACTCCAGTCTTGGCAGCAGAGATTTGCTTAGCCCCCCTTAGAGCCCCTCGCCGAGGGTAGCACAGATAAGCATGACCGTTGGCTGTGAGCACTTCCCTAACACCAACCAAGGATTAGAATGGGGTCTGAGAGCACAGTGCCCTGGAAAGGATTTCACCACCCCAGGGAGGATGATTTTTCACCCACTGTTTGAAAGCCAAGTGCCTGTTTACATTATCACACTCCTGCTGATTTGGTGACTCAGCGGAGAAATGATGGCAGGGCCACCAAGCCCCTGGGACACAAAAGCATTTGTCACAACCAACATTATTTACATGACAGAACACCGCAGTAACTTACTGTTGTCTAAATATTTGTTTGAACGGAACATGAACATTTATGCAACAAGTTGCACGGGCATGGAAGGCGAACAGCCTTCTTTATCAACAGTAGCCAAGTGTGGGAATATTCGTATTTATCATTGCTTCTGGAGAGAGCTCTTTGCCAACCTAGCATTGATAATGAGAACAGGACTGGAAAGTTGGGGCACTGTACGGTCAGGACTAAGATGCATTATCAACTAAAGACGGGAACTAAGAAGAGCAACACACAGAAAACTTGCAGCATACCTGGGAAAGGTGCCGTCCAAATAGCCTTGGAGACTGAGGTTCTCCATCTATCCACAAGGGCACTACAGAGTAAGTACCGCAGTTTTCCCCACACGGTCCCTTACCCACTAGCAAGGAGTAATACAGGCCAGTGAATGTAGGTTCCTAAGTCACTTTTAGTACAGGACAAAGGATGGGTGAGGTTTTTACCCAAGGTGCTTTTGCCATGCAGAACATCCGTCCAGCAGGAACTTAGCTGAGACACTCAGTTATTTCCCATGGGCCAAGAGGCACTGGCTTCCCGTCACTACCAGCCTGGTCTGGATTTAAATCAGTAACCAGGTTAGTCCATTTTCTGACTATTCCCTTTTCCTTTGGGCTTTGCCACGTGCATTTGAAACATGACTTTGAAAACCCTCCAGACAAAGACTGGGCCCTCCCATGGTCTCTCCGGGGCAACTTTTGCAGCTGCTGCCCCCCCAGCAGGTTCCCATCAGTGCCAAGCTGAATCCCAGACAGGGGTTCCCATAAGCCAGCCTGCCTGAACCCCAGCAATAACATCACTAACCCCAGAACGAATCTGCAGTCACATTTCCCGCTCCCTCTCCGGACCCATGGGAACCTGGCTAGCTCACCTTTGCCATGGGAGGCTGCACTGCCCAGGGCTGCAAGTAAGGAGACAGGATCTGAAGGATTCTGGTCCCAGAGCACTCAAACGCATTAGCAGCCACAGCTGCCACCTTGCACCAAATATGTGAGGGGCATTCCACGGAGAAATCGCCTGGGGGCCCAACCCGCACACTTCACACACGCCACTGACTAGCCCTTCAGAGGGTAGCGATTGCCTCGGCCAGCCTGGGCGCAGACTGGCTTTGACCTACAGGTGAAAGTCTCCATAGACAACCCTCGATGTCAACTGCCTGCCTTGGGGGGCCTGACCTTCACCCACCCACATTAGAGCAAGCTCAATCCTCTCAGACCGGTAGGAGATGGAACAGTTGGGAAGGAAGCTTGCAGCTCCATTTCTATACCTGCAGGAAGTGATGTAAATGATTAAGATTGCCTAGAACTGGGAAAGAACTCCTTGGCTCACCAATCCTAACTCAATGTAAATTCTCTAGCAGCCCTAGCTGTACCCAACATTAGCTGGAATTCATGCAATAATGTGAGCACAGCAACCAGCTCCTTTCGGTTTTGGACTTTTCACCCACCACGACTGCACTGAGATACAGCCTGGGAAGCAAAAAGCATCTTTATTTTCCAGTGATCATTTTATTGGTGAGCTGAAAAAAAAAGGTTGGCACAGTTTCCGGCTGGCTATGCACAATTAAAACAGCAGTGCACACTCTAGCTGTGTGACCTCAGCCTGCGCCTAGCATGAGCCTTCCATACACACACAGACATCAGATTCAACCTACCACCAAGATCCTCAATAATATCCAGAGTGGAGCTCCAGGAGAAACGTTCCACTGCCCCATATTCCAACTCGCTCAGAGCAGTTGGTAGAGTTTCCAGCTCATAGGCGCCCCGCTTTTTCCAATACAGAAACATACTGGGGAGAAACCTGAAGGTCTGTTGAAGCAATTGATATATCTGCCCTTATTGCTGACCACGAAGGGGGTTAGCTCTCCTAGCTGCGGGGAACTGTGCCCACAGCATGTTTCAGCATCGATGCCATCTGCGGGATTAGCAGGAGGAGGCCAGACTTCAGCTTTTCGGAGCAGGTTCTGGTTTCTGGACAAGTGCCGCATTCATCCTGAGAAATGGGAATTCTGGGGTGGCAGAGGGTGCTACTAGAAACGGACCAATGCTCTGTGCACAGGGCAGACAAAGGGCCTTTCTTCAGCCTCCTACAGACATTTCACAAATTTCACTTGCTATCGTCTATGAAAGAAATCCAACTGAGGAGACAAGACACATTTGTGATTATTTTAATCACTAGAAAGAACAGAGCCATTCAGCAATTTTGCTCTTATGAAAAGTTATCAGAGGAAGAATGTCCCCCCAAAGATCTGCTACTGCACCTTCCTTCCTCAGAGGAAGTTCTCTATGCAAACCCAGCAGCAGAATCCACCAACGAGCATGAACAACAAGCGCTTTAACATCCCCTTCACTAAAAAAAAAAAATTGACAATTTCTGGCTATTTAAAAGGTTGGTCTGGGGCCAGACTGGTGGACTGCAAGCAGTCGCTTTTATGACTAATGGAAGGATCAGTGACTGAAATGGACGGATTCCCAGGAAAAGGATTTTCCAGATGGAGGCAGCATGCTTAGCCTCTGAAGAGAAAGGAAGGGAAGAGGGCTCTGGTTCATCCCTGAATAATCAACCACCAGCAGCTCCTAGGACGTGCCCCACCTTGGTTACAAAGAGCACGCCTGCAATGAGTCAGAATCCAAATCAGGCAGAGAACATACCCATGACCTCATGCGGCTAAAGCCATGGAGCAACCAAAGTGAGGGGCTTGCTTTCCCACTGTGGTAAGCTGGTTCCACTCCCTCTTCTGGTTGCCTCTCTCTTTACACAGCTCATCTCAGCAATCAAAGCAAAACAGGAAGGATCCGAGAGGGAAAGAAGGGAGCACAGTATCTGACTTTTGTTTAGTTGCTGAATTTTCTTTTGAACCACGAAGCTTGGCACTACCCATTTCCTAATGGCTTGTTGCCTGTAGAAGGGACAGTCTGAGCTCTAAGGTCAGCTTCACCACTGACTCCCTACATGACTCTTAGACACTCATTACACCCATGTGACCAACCTACCCCCCTTTAAAATAGGGGCCAGACTTACTCACAGAGGTGTCTGGAAATTTAGTGGCTGTAAAGCACCAAGATTTAACTTTTTGTTCCTCCTAACAAGGCTCAGACTTTCCAGACAAGCATTAAGGAATCCTGTGTACAATATATTAATTAGGGTACATACTACTGGATAGGCCAGTGTCTTATTGCCAACTGCAGACTCTTTGCATTTTAAAAAGAACAAGTCAATATTAAGGTATCATTTAAATATAAAATTATTTACAACAATTAAAACAAGTGTGCAGGAATTTTTTCTGCAAGTTGTATCCAGTACAGAGGTGCAGACCAGGGAGAGGGGGGATGTTTCTAAGTCAGATCTACAATGAAACAGAGGATCAGAGAGACTATTCCTGGTGGCATGAGTTGCACAGAAGAAAGCTCTTGCACCAGAGCGTGCAGAAGGATGGAGAGCAGGTTGGTACTGAACCAACAGAGAGACAAAGGCTGTGAAATCTGCTGGAACAACTTCATGGAGAGTCTGAAAAGTAAGGAGAGCTGTTTTGAAATGGATCTGGAAGTGAATGGGGAGGCAGTGGGGGTAGCTTATAAAAGAGGTTGATGTGTTCCCATTCAGTAAAGCAAGGAAGCAGCCATATATGCACATAATGAAGGCTATTGAGAAGGGAATTTGAACAGTCAAGGCAATTCAATTCATAGCTAGAATATAGCACACACATAAT
>ML685899.1:3128194-3223951 GCA_007922175.1 Pelusios castaneus | reverse complement strand
CCCCCGACCACCCTTAGAGCTCTGGAGCTCCTAGACATGGTACCCCAGCCCTTGGATTCACAGTTAAGTGTACTCTTTGCCGCTCAATGCTCTACAAACATTTCTGGAAGGCAATGTAAAGGAAAACTCACTAGAGAATGGCTGTGAGCTTGGGAAGTGGTGGCACAGAGCTGATGACCGCACCATTCAAAAGCCTCTACAGCCCCAAGAAGCCAACATAATGCCCTGCCCCCCTCTGACAGACCAACTCCTTCCGCACTGCCAGTAGGTAAATCCTGGCTGTGATCTTCCCACAGGGGCCTGTGTGTCTGCTGCCTTCTCACCCCCTTGTGCTAGTAGCCAGTTCTGGCTGTGATCTGAAGTTCCAAAGGGGTAGCCTTGTTAGTCTATTGCAGAAAAACAACAGAGTCCTGTGGCACTTATAAAGACTAAGCTTTATTTATCGCATGAGCTTTCGTGGGAGAAAATCCCACTTCGTCAGACGCTTTGAAGTTGGGAAACTTACAGAATGGGAGGAAATTAAATGCAGGGGAGTATATGACAGGCTGTAACAGCAAATCAAAATAGGTGTTAGGATTCAAACACACACATCCTTTGAAGGGGAAGTTTGTGCAAAGCACTTCTAACCATCTTTCTATGTTCCACTTCAACATACAAGTCCCAGCTGCATAGGCTGCAGCTGAGGAGATGCACCAAGCCCCGTATTGCCCAAAAATGCAGTGAATGGGCCAGATGAGACCCACAGCGATCCCTTCCTTACAACCACAGGGCAAATACAATGCTGGTTAAGATGCGGCTTTTCACTGATGGGGGACTCAGCCACCAAGCAATTCCCATCCAGGAACAAGGAAGCTCCACATACAAGCAAATGCAGTTGTTCACACTTGAGACAATTATGCATATACATGTAAATTAGGCACAGACCTCCGGCATCTGGTAAGCTGCCAACTCAGCCCCCAGTGCCAAAGTGTGGGTATCTCTGCTGTGGGCCAGCTGTATGAAAAGCAGGCAGAAAGTAAAAGTTTCGTGGACTGTTCGGGAGAGGGGGAGGTTGGCTTTCCATAAAGCTTCTGAACTGAGACTGTCAGACCATCCTGCCACAGCCTGTGCAGACCTTCTCCCACCCCATCGCCTACGGAGCTGAAATGCTACAGTGCTTGGATCTTCTCTCTTCTTTTCATCATGCTGCCCACACTGTATCCTGCTATCGGTGCCAGCTCCAAACTCTGGCCTTAAAGAAAGTATGTAGGACTGAAGGCAAGAACCTGAATGCTACTGGGCGGGTGCAATGGCTTTGCTTTCCTCCAGCTTGAAAGAGTCAGAAACAAGCCCAACTGAAGGTTAAACCTCCCTTCCATCTTTGCACTGCTCTTGTTTCTCCACATCTCTCAGCTGTAGCTAACACTGCTATACTGGCAGGAGGGGCATGGACTCATAAAATGTCCTGGGTTGCAGCCAGACAGCTGCAGTTTACTTAAGACCTTAGAAAAGGACGCACAAGGTGTCAGATTCGATGAGGAATTAATTTGGTCTCTGTGGCTAATCAGCTCAGCCTCATTAGATGTTCCTTAGCCGTTAGCTCCTCCTGCATGCTCTACACTTTGCCATTTCACTCAAGGGAAAGGAAACTTCCAGCAACCTTCCTATGACAAAGTGAGCCAGTCAGAGTCCTGCATACTAGCTGAAAGGCAAGCACCAACTTGTGCAACATGCAAACCACACAGAAAATGTAACTTCCCCAAGCCAAGCCATGTCTGTTTTGTCCCCACCTATACATTTGCCAATTCTCAGGTCTCAGCCAGACTTGCCAGCTATGGTCTTTAGTGTTCATTCACCAGTACTCCCCGGGGCCAGGCTTTGCACTGTATTCTGGGACCCAGCCAACCCCAAGAAAGCCTGAAAGCAAAGGAGGGTCCTAATGGCTAACTGCCCACAGTGACTCAATGGGAGAAAGAGAGGATTTACCAGACCAGAGGACATGCCAAAGAACTTTGGATGTACTGGAAAGAGATCCCCAAAGGCCTGGGGTTAGTAGGGAATTCAGGAAGATGGAGTTCTGAGAAGACCTGCGCCGTTTATCCATCACTCCTAACAAAACCGCTCCCCTTCCATTCACTGTTCCTCCCTTAAGCTTCCCACACTCTGGCTCCCCGAGTTCCGCCATACCATGGCCTGGCTGCTTCAGAGGATTTTTTTATAACCATCTTCATATCCTTTTTCTGGTCAGACAGGCCACATAAGTGTTCCATGTAAAATGTACTTCATTTCTGGCTTTTTGCCCCAGACTTCTTATTGTAGGTTTGTCTCCATAAAACCACATTTTCCATATACAGACTCAGCCACTGAAAAGATCCAAACCACTCTAAATTCAATCCATCTTGGCAGACTACATACACAAGCTTTTCATTTAGCCTGAAGTCTTCTATTTGTTCATTGTCTGGGCCTGTCTACAAGCCTTTGGCATGGGTGGCGTTGGCGTAAAATGTAATCAAATTTCTGGATGACACAAACTCCAGGGGGACAAATGCCCCGAAGGGCAGAACCAAAGTGCGAAGTGACCGGGAGGAGTTAGACAAGAGCAGGATAACAAGAGAACAAACAAGGAAAGCTGTGGCACTTTTAAAGACTAACGAATGTATTTGGCACATGAGCTTTCATGGGCATCCGATGAAGTGGAAGTCTGCCCACGAAAGCTCATGTGACAAATCTGTTAGTCTTTAGAAGTGCCACAGGACTCCTCGATTGTCTTGCTGAACTAGACTAACACGGCTCCCCCTCGGGAACTCATAACGGGAGAAGATTCCGAACTAATTAAGGTAAAGTCCGACACTCAGGAAGACAAAAGATACAAGGCACAGAGGGGGTGGGAAGGGAAACGTAAGGGAGGGCCATGACCAGGATTTTCAAATCTTTGAAAGACTGCAATTAAAAACAAACAAAACTGAACAAAAACAAACGATCACAAAGTTGTTCTCTCTTGCCACAGAGGGCGAGACGAGAGGCAAGGGGTTCAAACCTCAACATAGCAGATTGAGATTAAATCTCAGGGAAAGCTTCCTAACTGTAAGAACACTGGACAATGAAACAGATTGCCTAGGGAGGTTATGGGAGCACCCTCGCTGGGGGTTTTAAAAAAGAGTCTGCCTTGGACGGTTTAGACACAGTAAATCCTGCAGGGGAGTAAACTAAATGACCCTTGAGGACCCTACTAACCCTATGGTTCCATAGCTATGTCTACACTTACTCAAATTAGTTCCAATTAGTTAGTGCAAACTAATTCAAACTAATTTAAGTTAGTTCGAATTAGATTCATTCGAACTAGCATGGCCACACTGGAACGTTAGCTCGAACTAAGCAAGCACTTGCTTATTTCGAATTAGCAATCCCCATTCATTTCAATGGCCGATTAATTCAAACTAAGAAATTAGTTACTAATTAGTTAGAAACTAGTTAGTTCGAATTAACCCCTTAGTTCAAATACCCTATTCGAATTTATTAGTTCGAATTAAGGAAGCCCTTAATTCGAACTAACTAAAGCCTGGTGTAGCCACGGCTTTAGTTAGCTCGAATTAAGCCTCCTTAACACAACACACTGCATTAAATGAGACAACAGAGTCCTGTGGCACTTTTAAAGACTAACAGATTTATTTATCGCATGAGCTTTCGTGGGAGAAATCTGACAAAGTGGGATTTTCTCCCACGAAAGCTCATGCGATAAATAAATCTGTTAGTCTTTAAAAGTGCCACAGGACTCTGTTGTCTTTCTACAATAGACTAACATGGCTACCCCTTTGGAATTTGACTGCATTAAATGAGTTACTTTTCAGCTTTTCTTTCTGTCCTAGCCTCATATAACCAAGTAAAGAAGCCCTCTGGCTGCTGCTGAGAAGGTGCAGGATCAGGACTGGATCTCCATTTTGAAGGTCAGGTCCAAAATATGAGTTTGAGGATGACTGGTCTATGCTACCTACCAAAGAGACGACGTTACGCAAACGTGGCTGGAGACATGACTGGATAGTGTTGCTCTATTCACAGAAAACTAGCGACTGTCCAAAGTGACTCAGATGGCTGTGAGTGACCAATGTAAGAAGTAAGATGTTAACTATGAAACCATTGTCTACGTGAATTTCACATGGAGAAACTGAAATAAGTAGAAGAGAACTGAGTGACTCAGATGCAGATTATGTCAAACTGACCACTACTTCACAGGAATGAGGACAAAGTCTTTCTGAGAGGACAGAGAGAGTTACCCAGCTGTGAGCACACAGCAGGAAGAAAGTATAAAATTCAAAGGGCCTAATGCAGCCACATGCCCCCTTTCCAGGAACAGCCTTCTTCTGAAGAGTCCTAGACTCACCTGTTTCCAGTCAGAGCAATTCCAGCACTGAGCATGTCCTTGCTCCAACAGCACACTGGCAGGTGCGCATGAGCAGAGAAATCAATGTGGATCACCACATTTAAGTGAGATACAACAGTGGAAAACCTTGTCAGGTCAACCTGATCCTATGACTTCCACTTCCCTGCATTTATTTTTCCTCCCATTCTGTAAGTTCTCCATCTTCAAGCATCTGACGAACTGGGATTTTCTCCCATGAAAGCTCATGCAATTAATAAATTGGTTAGTCTTTAAAAGTGCCACAGGACTCCTTGTTTGTTTTGCTGAACTAGACTAACACAGCTCCCCCTTTGCAACTATTATTGATCTAGTGCATCACAAGGCAATAGAACTTCCCCAAAATAATTTGAATCTTTAATTGAATAATTAAATAATTAAATAAATAATAAATCAAAATAATTGATCTTTTAGATAAATGCCCAATTTAAATTGGATCAGTAATCCACTTCCCAATGGTCTGAACACATTCATGATGGATTCATCAAGTAAACTGAAGCCAGCTGCACTTGGCAGACTGTCTCTGGATTAAAAAAAAGGACTCTTCCAACTGCACCTCTTCAAAATAAATATTCCTAGTGCTCATTCTGATTCCCAGGACATTTACCATCAATGTGGGACATGAAGAAGGATGCCCTAGCTTCTGGGACAAAATGGGGCCCTTTGCCAAGAAGTAAAGTTAGAAGTAAAGTAAAGTTATTCCATGTAGCAGATTCTCTCTTGAAGAGCCAGACATTGTATTGCTCTGTGCTGATCAATGCCTGTTTCTTACTCTTATCCTTTAAAAGGAAACCAATAAACCCCTCCCGTGGCTGCATCTATTCATATTATATCAACAAGCTGACCCCGCCAAAGATATGGGACTGTCTGTCTATCTGTAAGGCAAAATTGATCCTTTTCTATTTAACTTTCAAAGGTCACCCGGCTCTGCTCCACATCAAAGACAACTTTTCCCTGAGTCAGAGATTAATCTATTCCAAAAGGCCATCCTTCCCCACAAATCTTTTTTATCTGCTTCAGAGCTGCCTAGGCAGAGAGCTCTTCTCAACTTCGGAGAAAGAGACCATTGCAAAAAAAAAAGCGAGGGGTAGTCATCACAAGGCAACGATTCACTCTGCCTCCCACATGTGCAATGCCACGTCTCCCCTGCCTCAGGATGCCTGTGATTATACGGACAGGGCTGAATTAACAAAGGGGCCATAGGGGCCTGAGCATAGCCCCCACAGCGCAGGGGTGGCAGATGGCAGAGAACCCTTACCTTGCCAGCGCTGGGACGGTGGGGCCCAGGGCCAGAGCCGTTCCCATCCTGCCCCTGGGCTGGCCAGTCTGCCTCCAGGGGCAGGGCAAGCCAGCCCTGTTCACTCTGCTTTGGGGCGGGGCCGAGGCCAGGTGGCGCTTGGTATGGCCTCTGGTACGGCCCTGAAAGGCCACACCGGAGAAACACTGTGCAGCAGCCGGTCCTGGCCCTGCCCCCTAGAGCGGAGTGAACAGGGCTGGCCTGCCCCGCCCCCGGGGGTGGACTGGCCAGCCCAGGGGTGGGGCAGGACCACGGCCTCTGTCCCCCCCAGGCAAGGGCTCCCACAGTGGTGGGGGTGGCTGGCAGGGCCCCAGGTTGAGGGTAAATGGGGGGGCACAGTGGGGGCTAGCCCAGGGCCCGGCCTGTTTATAGAGGGTTGTGAGACTTCATTAGTTACCATTTCTAAAGTCCTTTAAGATTTCTGCTTGATATGCAGTGCCAGAGTATTGTGATGACAAGTTAGTCTAGTTCAGCAAAAGAAACAAGGAGTCCCGGGGCACTTCTAAAGACTAACAAATTTATTTATCGCATGAGCTTTCGTTGGAGAAAATCCCACTTCGTCAGATGCTTGAAGAAACAGCTATGTCCTTTACAACCTAACAGGCTGGAAAGTGCTACAAAGACTGAAATCAAAGCATCAGAAGGAAACTTCAATGCCCAGTGTTTGTTACCATCCCACACCTCTCACCTTTTAAAGGTATCAAGAACTAGAGCCATTAATTTAGCCCCCAGAATTCTTTCCATCAATTTTTGCAGCAATAAATCATAGAATCATAGGGATGGAAGGGTCACCTAGTCCTACCCCCTGCTAAGAAGCAGGACCACTCCCACTAAATCACCCCAGACAGGGTTCTGTCTAACCAGGCCTTAAATATCTCCAAAGATGGAGATTCTACCACCTCCCTAGGTAGCCCATTCCAATGCTTCACCACCCTCCTAGTGAGGAAGCTTTTCCTAATATCCAACCTTGACCGCCCCAGCTGTAATTTGAAACCATTGCTCCTTGTTCTGTCCTCTGTTACCATCGAGAACAGCCTACCTCCCTCTTCTTTGGAGCACCCCTTCAAGTAGTTGAAGGTTGCTATCAAATCGCCCCTCAGTCTTCTATTCTGCAGACTAAATAACCTAGTTCCTTCAGTCTCTCCTCATAAGTCATGTGCCCCAGCCCCCTAATCATTTTCGTTGCTCTCTGCTGGACTCTTTCTAATTTGTCCACATCCTTTCTGTAGTGGGGAGCCCAAAACTGGACACAGTATTCCAGATGCGGCCTGACCAGTGCCGAATAGAGGGGAATTATCACATCCCTTGATCTGCTGGCAATACTCCTACTGATGCAGCCTAATATGCCATTGGCCTTTTTGGCAACAAGGGAACACTGTTGGCTCATATTCATCTTCCCGTCCACAATAACCCCCAGGTCCTTTTCCACAGCGCTGCTACTTAGCCGATCGGTCCCCAGCCTATAGCAGTGCGTGGGATTTTTCCATCCTAAGTGCAGGACTTTGCACTTGTCTTTGTTGAACCTCATGAGGTTTCTTTCGGCCCAGTGTTCCAATTTGTCCAAGTCTCCCTGGATCCTGTCCCTGCCCTCCAGAGTATCTACCATTCCTCCCAGCTTGGTGTCATCTGTGAACTTACTAAGCATGCAGTCTATCCCATCATCAAGATCATTAATGAAGATGTTGAACAGAACCGACCCCAGGACCGACCCCTGGGGCACTCCACTCGTTACCGGTTGCCAACAAGACATCGAGCCATTGATTCCTACCCACTGAGCCCGTTGATCTAGCCAGTTTTCTATTCACCTTACGGTCCACTCGCCCAACCCATACTTCCTTAACTTGCTGACGAGAATGCTGTGGGAAACCATATCAAAAGCTTTGCTAAAGTCGAGGTATACCACGTCAACGGCTCTTCCCGCATCCACAAATCCAGTCATCTCATCATAGAAGGAAATCAGGTTGGTCAGGCACGATTTGCCCTTGGTGAATCCATGTTGACTGTTCCTGATCACTCTATTTTCCTCCAAGTGTTTCAGGATGGATTCCTTGAGGACCTGCTCCATGATTTTCCCAGGGATTGAGGTGAGACTGACCGGTCTGTAGTTCCCCGGATACTCCTTTTTCCCTTTCTTGAAGATAGGTACTATATTTGCCTTTTTCCTATCCTCCTGGACCTCCCCCATTCGCCACGAGTTCTCAAAGATAATGGCCAGCGACTCTGCAATCACTTCAGCCAACTCCCTCAGCACCCTCAGATGCAGTTCATCTGGCCCCATGGACTTGTGCACATCCAATTTCATTAAGTAGTCCCTACCCTGACTTTCCATCATCGAGGGCCGCTCTTCTCTCCAGTCTGCGTCACCCCATGTAGTAGCCTGGGAGCTGGCCCTCCCTGTGAAGACTGAAGTAAAAAAAGCATTGAGTACTTCAGCCTTTTCCACATCATCCACCACAAGGATGCCTGCCCCATTAAGTAAGGGACCTGCACCACCCCTGATCCTTTTCTTGTTGCTGACATACTTGTAGAACCCCTTTCTGTTATCCTTCACATCTCTTGCTAGCTGCAACTCCAATTGCCCTTTGGCCTTTCTGATTTTATCCCTGCAGTCCCGAGCAATATCTTTATACGCCTCCCTTGTCATCTGTCCAAGCTTCTACTTCTTGTAAGCTTCCCTTTTATGTTTCAGCTCACCACAGAGTTCTCTGCTAAGTCACGCTAGGCGCCATCCACATTTGCTGTTCTTTCTGCACATCGGAATGTTATCTTCCTGTGCCCTTAACAGGGTTTCTTTAAAATACAACCAGCTGTTTTGGACACCTTTCCCCTTCAGATCAGCCTCCCAAGGGATCCTGTGCCAAAATCTGCTTTTCTGAAGTCCAGGGTGTGTGTTCTGCTTCTTTCCTTCCTTCCATTGATCAGGATCCTGAACTTTACCATCTCATGGTCGCTGCTGCCCAGGTTGCCATTCACTTCTACTTCCCCGATCAATTCTTCTCTGTCTGTGAGCAATAGGTCTAGAGGTGCAAGGCCCCTGGTTGGTTCCTCCAGCATTTGTACTATGAAGTTGTCCTCAATATTCTCCAAAAACTTCCTGGATTGTCTGTGCACTGCTGTATTGCCTTCCCAGCAGATGTCAGGATAATTGAAGTCACCCATAAGAACCAGGGCCTGCAATCTGGAAACTTCTGTTAGTTGTCCATAGAACGCCTCATCCACCTCCTCCTTCTGGTCTGGTGGTCTGTAGCAGACACCCACCACTACATCCTCCTTGTTGCATTCTCCTCTACACTTAACCCACAGACTTTCAAAGAAAAGCACAAAGCTCCTTGTAGCCCTACAAATCAGCTGTGAAAAACTTTATCCATCAGTCACAATTCGGACAAAATGTTGGATAAGGGGATATTTTATTCTTTCCACACCCTCTCTCTTTCGCTCAGAGTTACATTTTGTCCAAGAACTTAAAAGAGGACACTGGGGTGACAGTAATATTTACAATGATATAAATAAACTCCATTGGTGCTTTGTAATGATATAAACCATGGTTTGCTGAAGTAAGTCCTCCTCTTATCTAAACAAAATCCTCTCTGATGAAAAGCAAGCTTTATATTCTCAGTGTCGGAAGGGCTACAACACAGGAAAGGGAAGGTATTGATGGAAAATGCATGTCGTTTTAACAGCAGAATTTGAATTTCCTTTTAACCGGTTAAAAGGAAAGGCCAGTGACCTTGTTCTGCCCAAGTTAGCACGTGGGATCCTGCAGCAAGAGAAGTTAGATTCCTGCACGCTGCAGGATCCTGCCCAGCCTCTTGTTTGTTAAACATCCAACTTGTTCCTTTTCTCCCCAGGGTACCTAATGGCCTCCTTTGTAAAACTTAATGGCTTAAGACAACAGAGTCCTGTGGCACTTTTAAAGACTAACAGATTTATTTATCGCATGAGCTTTCGTGGGAGAAAATCCCACTTCGTCAGACGCTGTAACTTTCCCATCTTCAAAGCGTCTGACAAAGTGGGATTTTCTCCCATGAAAGCTCATGCGATAAATAAATCTATTAGTCTTTAAAAGTGCCACAGGACTCTGTTGTCTTTCTACAATAGACTAACACGGCTACCCCTTTGGAATTTGACTTAATGGCTTAAGTCTTCCTCCCTCTCCTTCTTGCCTAGGCTGACACCAGACTTAACAGATGATACCCTGAATAAGGTGAAGTATGTTCACCTTTTACTCCCCACCTGGATGTTCCCATGCAACCTCTGCTACCTGAATGCCCCATGGGACATTGAAGGGGCTTGCTTCTGTGAGCGAATTCTCTGAAATACTAGTTTAGAAAACAGGAAGTTGTTGTAGCTTTTTGTACATGCATGAAACCATGTTCATTTACAGTGTGTCCCCTTGGGAAGAGAAAGGGGCTTTGTTCACTGTATATCTTACGAACTAGCACCTTAAGTCTGTCTGGTGGTGGGTCAAGCTGGAATATCCTTTTCAGGGGAAATCCAGGCATTTCAAGTCTGTTTTTGTTCTGAACTGGAATGAAAACAGGAACATTCGGAATTTCCTGCAGAATGATATTTTTGAAAAAAGTTAGTTTTGGGTCAGTCAAAAAGTTCTATTTTAATTTAGAATATAAGCTTCTACAGGAAAAGATATTTTGTAATGAAAAAAAAATCAAATATTCCATTCCAATAAAGTTGAACTGTTCCATTTTGACTTGTCCAAACACTTCAATTTTTTCCCTCCTAAACAAAATTCTGTCAAAATCATCACATTCCCGTGGAAAATTTAGATGAAACAGCATTTTCCAGTGGAAAAATCTTTCTGCTGGATTTGCACCGGGCCAATACAATTGCATCGGAGAAGCGCTGGCTGCGTAATTAGCTGTTTGGTTGAAGCAGTTTAAAAAATACCCAACTAAACAGCAGATGTTTAGGCCTATTGGGCGACAGTAACAGCCTTAGATCTCATTTACACACAGCAGCTGCACTGATTTTAAGTCAGTTTAAGAACTGATATAGCTAAACCAGTGCAAGACTCTGTGTAGACACATTCATCAGTTTAGAACTGGATATATGGATTTATCTTTCTCTTCTAATGTTACAAGTACAAGCTAAGCCAATATAAATCAAGGTTAAAACAATTTAAGAGCATTCAAACAAGGGTCTGTACTAGTTTACCATCAGACCTCTAGTTATACTGGGGTGACTGTATGTGCAGTCCAGGCATCACACTGGAAATTACAAGGCATTTGGGCATCTGTCTCCTTGGAAAATCCCACCCCAAGGCACCATTTACTTCCCCAAAGTAGAATACGTGCTGACCAGAGGCTGCTTATGATTTCAAAGGTTTATCCTTTGGTGGTGATGGAGCAGCTATATCAGCCCAAGGATATTGGTAAGTGGGGTTATATCTTTTATTGCACCAACTTCTGCTACCCATCAGCCAGTTCTCTAACATTCTGAAGGAGGCTGGTCTGACAGTCATATAAAAAAGAAAAAGTTACTGAGACTCAGTTCTCTGCTCACATCACTCAGACTTTTCCCCACCATGGTCAGGACCCCTTCTCCCACATGGCTCAGCAGAGTGCTTCGGGTTCTGCATGGTGTCTTGCGCAGATGTTAGGAAAGCTGCTTCGCTGGCCAAGTGAGGGTTTTCACAGACATGCTTTGCAAAAACTTTTTTACAATATCCCAGCCTGAAAGAATGAAAACCTTGCTACAGCCGCTGACTGATAGGGAACAACAAAAAGAACCAATATTAAATTAGTCAGGGACTTAACTGGTGTGAAACCAAAATACAGCTGCATTGGTTAGCGGAGAGGAATGTCACCCTGGAGCCGACCAGATGCAATTACAGGCTGCTGCTCACTTCACTCTGCTGGCCTGTGCTTGGTTCCCAACCCATTTCCTTTCTGTTCAGCACTGAGGAAACCATTCTATTACTGGCTGTGCTTACACCTTGAAAGTGACCTGGAGGACTCTCCGGTATACTACAGCCAGCTGGCACGATGGCTAGTGATAGGCAAGTCCCAAAAGGTTTGATTAAACACTCCAAAGTTTGCATGTTTACCTGAATTCCTCTAGCATACTAACCATGCAAGAAAGTTTATAAATAACCTCCTTCAGGCATTTCAGTAGCATCATTTCTGGCCAGGAAATGCAGCTACAAGCCACCAACCATATATTTCAAAGCCACCAACTTCTCAAACACTAAAAAAGAGTTTGAGGTATGTGTTTGGGCTCTCCCTCCAATTTCATCTGAGCTGGTGCATTCATCCCTAAAGAGCTGCGTCCTTTACTAATAGCATCTCTCCTGACTGCAGAGCTCCAGTGCATGAGTCAAACCTCCCGGGTGTCTCGTCCAAACTTCCAGAGCAGTGACAGCAAAACCTGCCGTGCACAAATGGCCCTGCAGGATTTTGTCTTTTGCAAGAGGAATGTCTGGCTTCATCAAGGCCAATATTACTTTTAAAAATGGAAAAATTTCCAAGTTATGCATCTTGCGGTGCAGCCGTGTCTGCTCTGAGCTTCCTTCAGCTTTAATCCATAGGACCCTGGACAGATTGAGCTGCCAGACTGCACAGCTTCACACAAACATGAGTGATTCGCAGCCTTAGTGTATTGAACTTACTCAGGAGTATTTAACAAGGCATCCGTTCTGAGGACGAACACGACACCTTCTTATTCTGCAGCTTTGCTTCATGCAGGTGAATTCGAGAGTCCTACCTGCTGATTTCAGTTACCAAAGTAAGTTTGTCCTGCTTTTTACTCCACTGACCCTGCAGTACTGCTAAGGGCACTGGATTCTGGTCTTTCCTGGGTATTATCAGCAAAATTGTTACCTACATTGCTGGCCACTGCCCATGCCAGCCTAGTGGGGGTGGCAGGACAGTGCTGAGGGGATGGGGACAGAATTCAGCCTGCAGCATCTTTACTATTCCCAGATCTCAGCCTGCCTCTGAGCCCCAGTTGAGTTTACAGCACTAGCACTCAAACACCTCTTCACTACTTGAACACCGAGTCTGTTGGATCTGGATTGTGGAACCCCAACATGTCATTTCCACAGAACCACGCTCAGGGAATTTCATGCTAAACAAAGGTCTGCGCTGAACAGGCCTGGAGCTCAACCTCCTGTGCTTGCTCCCAAAAACGAGAGCACAGGCAGGAGAAGGGCCCAGTGCTCCCAGTCTTTGTATATCAGTCCCTACCCTGCGGGGATCTCTTCTAGAAACTCCACAACCTATTCAGCCCTTGGCGTCCCTGCTTGGCTTACCAGCAAGGAGCTCACAGGTGGGGATTTAAAGTGACTGAGGAGCCTAACAACTTTTAATGAGACTCAGACACTTGAAAATGAGCCCCAAGTTCTTAATCATTTAGATAAATTTGAAATTTTTACCTCAGGTCTCTTCCTCCTTTTGTACCTGCTCAGCAAGGAACTGCCACCAGTCGAAAACCCTTTGCAGTTCCCTTGGGAAGGGCAATGTTAGAGCTGTTTGGGAGTTAAGGGGAAATGCAGATGGAAGGAGAGATGCATTAATTTGATTACAGGTGAGTCTATACAGCAATTAGACACTTAGGCTCATGGGGCTTGGATTGCAGGGCTGTTTCACCTCTCTGTAGATTTCCGGGCTCAAAATGAAGATCTGACTCTAGTATCCTGTTGGATAGGAGGGTCCCAGGGCTCCAGCACCAACTGAAGGCCAGAAGGCTACACAGCCATGGCACGGGCCAGCTGCCACTTTTTCTTTGTTGTGTAGATGTATTCAACACCAACTTAGGCATGACTGGAGGAGAGCTGCTCACCAGAACAATGCCAGCCTGTGCCAGTAAATCAGCTAACAGAGGGAGCCATTTCTAACCTGTCCAGTTAAAGGGGACAAAGCTGCACACAGAGATAAAAGAGAAGATTTGGCTCCAGCAGAAGAGATTGAAAAGCATTTCTAAGGAAGCCATCGAGTGATATGGGAACAGGGAGTATGTGTGGGCAAGTTACGGTGCTTGCAAGGCTCCGAAAGGCAAAAATTTCCAGAAGAGTGTTTATGTTCATGTTAGCAGCAATGATAACTGAACTATCCCTCCACTTAGGCAGCACCAGCGTGGAGAAGAAAGTGTGATCTCCGGAGAGAAGTGGGCCCCAGAGATTGATTTGAAAATGAGATCTCAGAGGATACTGATGCCCTGGGTCCTTGAGCAAGAGTCAGGCTCTGGGACACTTCGGGGAGAGGAAAATATCCTAAAAACTGGGGCTGGGCTGCCATGTCAGAGCATTCCCTCCTTTCTAGCCCACACTCTCTGCTGAGGAAAGTAACTAATGAAGCCAATGGAAACAAGCAAACGGGAGTTTGGGAGAACACTAACCCACCTGGAATCATGGCGGCAGAGCTTGTCTAGACAAACAGCTGGTGTGCATAAGCTGGGGTATAAATCTACCCCAAACTTGCCTGCCATGCACTAATTATCCATGTGGACCCAACTACCGCTTTGAAATGGGAGTAGGTCATTGACCACTGGGGAACTGGCAGTGCGCAGTGCAAAGGCCCACACAGTGTGCGGCACAATAACGTGCCACAGATTTACAGCTGTGCAGTCTAGATGGGCCCTCAGAAACGAAAGTGCAGACAGCACCCGCGCCAGCACAGACACTCTGGAGCAGCTTCCAGTGAACCTTTTACAGACAGGAAGTGGTGTTTCCACCACAGCTGATAGCTCAGACCTCTGCTCCTCCACAAGGCTGGGCGGAGGGATGAGTGAGAGACAACCCTGGGTGGACAGGTCATCTGGCAGTTCTGGCAAATGCCAGAGGGGCTGGTGCACTCACGGCCAATCTTCCTCAAAAAACAAAAAAACAAACTACGGCCTGCCGCGGGAGCCTTTCATCAGGCCCTCCAGTTGGAGCTGGCTGAGCACAGCAGCTGCTCCCCACTCCTTGCCCCCCTTCTCCCACCACGTGGGCCCTGCAGCACCCTGACTGGTGTGCTTATGCCCCAGGGCGAATCAAGATGCACTTTGGGGGGGTGAAGGCGGCAATTCTATTGAAAGGATAAAGCAGAAGTTTTAATTTTCAACTTACCCAGCTTACCCACCCACTAGTTAAAAATCATACGTGCTGCTTTAAATGCTTACTGCCGGACCCCCTCCAAGAAGGCAAGCACGGAGAGCCATCTTCAAGCTGGTGAGGGGGCTCCCCAGAGAAAAAGGCTCCAGTTGGCAGGAGAGAGACCTTGCACGAGAAACCACTTTTCATGCAAAACTGCTGGAACCATCATCTTTATTTGCCTTTTGAAAAGCGGCAAACACTTCTAGGTTTTGCTAGAAGATCAACAGTCTCATTCTCACAGCTAAAAATTAAATTCCTAAATCAAAACAAAAGTCTTGAAATAATATAACACCGCGAGGGGACTTAAAAAAATGACCCAACTCATAACTAGACGTGCGTGCCTCCTGGTTGTTGGCTGGCAAAGACCCAGAGTGAAGTTTACTCTATTAGTGTTTGAGGAATAACGTTTGAAACGTCACTACAACCTTAACAAAAATAAAATCCCTGAAGCAGATCATCATAACATAGAAATTATTCTTCCAACAAGGATCTAGAAATAAGTTCAAACAACATCAGTCTCTCCTTGGCAAAATTCTCTCTCAACATTAACACTGCTGGGTGTTTGCAGTTTGTGCTATCAGAAGGCAGGCAGACACACATATAAACTATGGGAAAATTTCATTTTTTCCAATTTTTAAATGACTAAAATAAAGACATTTAAGGCAGCTGGATTCCTGAGTTGCATAGCTTTTTAAATAGAAAAACAGGAGGAAAAACAGGACGAGCTAAGAATGTTCCAGTCCAATAATTTATCAGCGTCTCCACTATTTTCTTTGAAAACAACATGCGCTTGGAATAGCTTTGTTGTTTTGTCTGCACTGTTTGACAAAAAGGTAGCTCAAACTTAGTCACTATTCACTTTTATTTCCCTTCTAAACATATGCTAAAACATTTCACACCACTTACTGGTTAGTTTATTACACCACAGAAGATTTTAAAGTTCTAAGACATCAATCTCTGTTTTATTATAAATATATTAAACCAAAACGTAATGGAGATCCTGACTGAGAGGACCAGGCATAGGGATAGGCAAATTAAGCAGCTGCCTAGGGTGGCAAAATATAAAGGTTCGGCTGCTAGGTTGCAGCCACCTGCCCAACTCCCGCTGCCTATCCAGGACCTTCCTCCCACTGTGCAGGTGGGACCCTGGTGGCAGCTTCTTGCATCCCGCCCAGTCCCAGCAGGGAGGCAGGCTGCAGCCACCCACCTTGTCCCCACTCCCAGCTGAGACCCTGCATGCAGGTAGTCCCGGCATGCAGTCAGAAGCCAAGCGGCAGCCACCAGCATCCAGGGGAGCTGTCAGCAGCTGCCCATGTCCCCACTGGCAGCAGGAAGCAGCCACCCTGTCCTCTCCCAGGGTCAAGCTCCAGCTGCCCCAGTAGAGTAGGACAGCCCCTGCAAATACTCAATTTTTTCCACCCGGGGGAGGGGAGGCACATTTTTATTTCACCTAGGTTGGTTGGTAGAATATGTAAAGCCAGCGCTGCTGACTGAAGAGCTGGAACAGGGGCCAGCAACCTTTGCCAACCCCTGTGCTGGCCCCTCCTCCTCAACCCTCAGCTGGTGCCGATGGCCCATTCATGGAAAGAAGCCACGTGGAGGGTCTCCTCTCAGCAGCATGTCTGGGGACCCCCATCCCCAGGCACACCATGGAAAGAAGTTACCCGGAGTCACTCCTTTTGGCAGCAGCACACCACAGAGAGGAGCCGCTCTGGGTGGCTTCTTTACATGCTATCCTGGGGTGTGGACATGGCAGGGACCTCCGCACTGCAGCCACCCCCGAAAGAAGCCACATAGAGTGTCTTCTGGTGGCAGGAGTGGCAATTTCTGTGGCGCCACAGAGGATGCCGAGTGCCGCTCCGAATGGGATCGTGTGCCACTGTCGGCACGTGTGCTGGGGGTTGCCTACCCCTGAGCTAGAGGCTTAGTTTTGGGGGGGAGGGGAGGTTGTAATTAACTAATGGCGCAAAAGAAAATGTAAAGATCATTAAGTGACTGAAAGACACATTATTGTAAGCGCTCTTCATTTCCCCAGTGCATGTGCATCTCCTGCTCCATTATGAGCAGTAAGGTGCACAGAGAGAATATATACATTTTAGTCCTCGTAAAGGCCATCTTTTCAAAACAAGTTGTTATAAACACAGAAAAAGACAGCAGAAAGTTTTCATTAGATCAAGAAAAGATCTTAGTTAAGCAAAGGCAGATTATGGATAAAACCACATAAGATTATATAACAGCTAGACGTGTGTGAACATTACCAACTCAGTCAGCTTCAAATCAGCCATGCTAGCTAGACTGTACATTAATTCAACCCTGTATTTTATACATGCACATGTGTGAGAGTTTGCATCAACTCACCATGGAATCCGACGAGGAAAATGAAAAATTCTGTAGCATAGTCATATTGCTGCATCAGAGTTTTTAAAGCTTTTTTTAAAAACCTTGACTTGTTACTAAAACTATTCTGTTAACACAAGTCATTGTCCAGAATGGTTTCAGGTTTCTAAGCTTTGGATCCCAAGGATATGGAGTAGCATGCCTTTGCATTTCCACTTACATGTCTGCTGGCTAATGATTTAGGAAGAATAGGGTGAATTCGATGCATACTCCTTAGCCAGGCTGTAGTATGAGAGCAAATAGTTATTGCATGCAGAACTTGGAGGAGATAAACACAGAGGAAGGGAAAGGAATCATTTGGTAAGGTGGGCACAAACAATATGCATTTTAATAGGCTAAATGAAAATGTATACATCTGCAACCATAGAATGTTGGCCCTACTTACAGGATGGGCACCTCTGTCCTGGAAAGCAGTTACTCTGAGAAAGTTTTGAGAAGATGGCGGGTGGTTAACCAGTTGAAAATGAACTCTCATTATGACACCGTGGCCGAAAGAGGTATTGTGATCCTGGGGTGCATAAACATACACCTTGGGGAGCAGAGAGTATTTAGTGCAGTTGTAGCCACGTTGCTCCAAGGATATTAGGGAGACAAGGTGGGGAGTTAGTATTTTGTATTGGACCAACTTCTGAGAGTGAGAAAGACAAGCTTTCAAGAAGAGCAGGTGTATTTGGCGCTGTTGCAACCGCTGATGGAATCAGAGTCATCCCTTGGGCAGGGGGCAGGACCCAGGGCCAATTCGCCTGTGGGTGCCCCTGTTTCCCCCCCCCCCATCTCCCGGTGCTGGGGGGGGTGGAGTGGGCCAGCTCAGAGGCTGGGCTCTGCACTCCTGCCCTGCCCCTGGTTGGTCCACTCCCAGGGGCAGGGAGGGTTGGGCCAACTGGTGAGCTGTGCAGCCTCCAGAGTGGCCTTCCAGGGCCCTGGAGGGCTGCACCGGAAACCGCACTACACACCAGTTGGTCCCGTGGGGCCCAGCAGAACACAGGGCCAGAGGCTGTCACCCCAGCTGCCCCTCCTTCCCCCCGGGATGGCCTGGGCCATGTCCAGTTCTGGTATGCACAATTCAAAAAGATGTTGCTAACTGGAGAAGTTTGGAGAATAGCCATGAGAATAATTAAAGGATTAGAAATCTTCAAGCATCTGACAAAGTGGAATTTTCTCCCATGAAAGTTCATGAGATAAACAAATTTGTTAGTCTTTAAAAGTGCCACAGGACTCCTTGTTTGTTTTTCTGAACTAGACTAACACAGCTACCCCTTTGGAATTTGCCTTTTTATGACAATAATAATATTGAGTCTACACACTCATGCATCAGATGAAGTGGGTTGGTGCCCATGAAAGCTTATGCCCAAAGAAATCTGTTAGTCTTTAAGGTGCCACGGGACTCTCGTTGTTTTTTCTATACACTCAGCTTAACAAAGAGAAGGTTAAGGGGTGATTTGATTCTAGTCTATAAGCACCAACATGAAGAACAAATGTTTAATAATGGGCTCTTCACTCTAGCAGAGAAAGACCTAACACGATTCAATGGCAGGACGGTGAAGGCATACACTTTCAATAGTGAGGGTAAATAACCATTGGAATAATTTACCCAGGATTGTGGTGGATGTCCATCAGTGGCAAATTTTAAATCGATTGGATGTTTTCCTAAAAGATCTGGTGTGGGAATTATTGGGAGTGAAGGTCTGTGGTCTGTGTTACACAGGAAGTCAGACTGACTGATCATAGTGGTACCCTCTGGCCTTGCAATCTATGAGTTATTTAAGGTGCATCTATGAGCAGCAAACAGATGAAGTGAGCAATGAGTCTACACTGGGTAATGCAGAATGGAGAGAAGAGCGGCCCTCGGTCATGGAAGGTCAGGTTACGGACTACATAGAGAAGTTGGATGTGCACAAGTCTATGGGGCCAGATGAACTGCATCCGAGGGTGCTGAGGGAGCTGGCTGATGTGATTGCAGAGCCGCTGGCCATTATCTTTGAAAACTCGTGGCAAACTGGGGAGGTCTCAGATGACTGGAAAAAAGCAAATGTAGTACCTATCTTCAAGAAAGGGAAAAAGGAGGATCCAGGGAACTACAGACCAATCAGCCTCACCTCAATCCCTGGAAAAATGGAGCAGCTCCTCAAATAATCCAATCCTGAAACACTTGGAGGGAAAGAGAGTGATCAGGAACAGTCAGCATGGATTCACCAAGGGCAAATCGTGCCTGACCAACCTGATTGCCTTCTATGATGAGATGACTGGATTTGTGGATGCAGGAATACCTGTCAAAGTGTTATACCTCGACTTTAGCAAGGTTTTTTATACCGTTTCCCACAGCATTCTTGTCAGCAAGTTAAGGAAATATGGGTTGGATGAATGGACTGTAAGATGGATAGAAAATTGGCTAGATCATCAGGCTCAGCAGGTAGGCATCAATGGCTCAACGTCTAGTTGGCAACCAGTAATGACTGGAGTGCCCCAGGCGGCCAGTTCTGTTCAACATCTTCATTAACGATCTGGATGATGGGATCGATTGCATGCTCAGTAAGTTCGTGGATGACACCAAGCTGGGGGGAATGGTAGACTAGCTGGAGGGCAGGGATAGGATTCAGGGAGACCTAGACCAGGGGTCGGCAACCTTTGCCATTGCCAACCCCCATGCCAGCCCCGCCCACCACAACCTCAGCAGGTGCCAGGGGTGGGGCCAAAAGGGGGTGGGGCCAGGTCTCAGGTGCCCTGCCGACCAGGGCCAGGGCCAGCACCCACCAGCAGGCGGCCTCTGGTTCCCAGCCCCGGGGCCAGCTCTCGCTGGCAGAGGCGGTGCGGGGCTACTGGCCCCTGCTGGCCCCGCCCCCTGCTGGACAGCAGGGCTGCTGGGCTGCGTCTACACTGGTAAATTAAGTCGACTTAAGCTTGGCTTAAGTCGACTTAATTTGCCCTGCGTCTACACTACACTTTGCTTAAGTCGACTTAAGCAGCTTGCTTAAGTCGACTTAAGGAAAATAAAGTCAACTTAATGAAAATTAAGTCGACTTTATTAAACCACCTTCCTACTCAACCTAAGGCTTAATTCGACTTTTTAAAGTCGAATTAAGCCAGTGTAGCCCTGGGGTAGCCCTAAGTCGACTTAGGGCTATCCCAGGACTACACCAATGCCCTCCCTGCCAGGGGGGGCACAGGGGGAGTCTGGCATGCCCCCTAAAGGGCAGGGCAGAGCCCTGTGTGTGATGCTGTCTGGATTTAGGGAAGCATTTATGATATTATTTTCAATGGATATCTCATAAATGGTATAATCCATAGGAGCTATGTCATGTTTGGTATCAATAGAAAGGTAGTAATTTGCTGGCAATTATTATATAGTTTATGTCTAGGAATTCTATTTCAATTAGAAGTTAGGAATATGGTGTTCTATCTATACTTTAACTTATGTTATTTTATTGAAATGGCTGAGAGAGGCAGGTGTGTCAAACCATTGTGTCCTTAATGTTTAGGAATTTTCCAGCTACAATGGTCCCAGGGAGTGACCTGATGAGCCATTAAGGACATAAGGAATACAAGCATTGTGTCCTTAATGGCACATCAGTTTACTTCCTGGGCCCATTGTAGCTGGAAAATTCCTAAACATTAAGGACACAGTGGTTTGACACACCCGCCTCTCTCAGCCATTTCAATAAAATAACATAAATTAAAGTATAGATAGAACACCATATTCCTAACTTCTAATTGCAAATTTGACTCAGTTGCCTTGGGGTTAAACAGGGACTTCGGATTTTTCTCTCATTACAACAGGTGATTTGACCTCACCTTCCTCCACTGTTCCCCAGTGTTTGAATCCTAACATCTATTTTGATTTGCTGTTACAGACTGAGCTGATCCTATGTCATACACTCCCCTGCATTTAATTTCCTCCCATTTTGTAAGTTTCCCGTCTTCAAAGCATCTGAGGAAGTGGGATTTTCTCCCACGAAAGCCCATGCGATAAATAAATCTGTTGGTCTTTAAAAGTGCCACAGGACTCTGTTATTTATCCCTACTATCAGGTAGGCCCTTACCCAGATCATGCTAAAATATGTAGGTGGCTGCAAATAATTCCAGACTAAAGGATGCCAATGAAATAGGCAACAGAAAATTACAGGACTTACTGATCTTTCATCATGGAGAGAAGCCCTACAATGGAATTAAAGCCTCACACACCATGTGCCTTCACAACATTTTCCACTGTTCAGCTACGCTGCAGACTATTCGTATGAATTATTTTCCTGCCAAGTGCCTTTCTCCTCTCAACAGTTTTGGTAATAGAGCTGTTATGGCTGCAAGAATTTTTATATCTATATAAACAGGGAAAGATTTTTCATCCTCCTGATGCTCAGTTTTTGAAGTCACCTTAGGGAACAGGCTAAGCCTGGAAAGATACAAATGAATGAGTTAATGCAGCTATAGGGATCACGGCTGACCAGCACAGCATCTGCTGCAACCCAATGGCAGGAGGCAAAACTTTTAGTAAGTCACTGGAACAAAGCCCTTCTTTTACAGGTGCCCTACAACAGTGACTGATCGGCCACAAAGAGCAGAGAGGATACTGGGTTTCCCAGAGCCCTCACCTCAGAGTGAATCAAAGTCCTGCGTACAGATTGCTGTTACTGCTGTCAGAGGGAAATCACATCCTGCCACTGAAAGAGCAGCACCTGGATTTTGTTGTTTTAAGGTCTCCCTGGAACACCTCCAAAAGCTGGCTGGAACTTCAGCTCAGCTGGCATCGAGGCATAAAAGCAGAGTCTATCCTGCCTGGAGGACTCCTTAAAAACAACATATGAACATAAATACAGGGCATGAATTAGGTTAATGGGCACCAAGAAGCAATGGGAAGAAATGCTTTAGGTGCTACAGTCTGGGAATGGTTTCCATCCATTATGCTTAGAATGTGTGGAAAGATTTAGGGAATGAAGATAAATCGCCAACAGGAACTAAATGCTTTCATCTGGAAAAAATGTAAATACCAGCATTTGCTCATTGGTAAAGACTGAAACAATGCAACAATATCTACCTCTTATCTAGTGCTTTTCATCAATAGATCTCAAAACACTTTACAAAGGAGGTCAGGTTCACTATCCCCATTGTACATACAGAGAAACTGAGGCCCAGACATGGCTTGCAGGCCAGTGGCATAGCCAGGATTTGAACCCAGGTCTCAAGTCCCAGTCCAGTGCTCGATTTTCTATACTAGTGGCTCCCAAACTTTACTGAGTCACGTACTATCTTCTTAAAAAACTGTTGTGAAGTAGATGGATAGAACATTGAGTTCACATGAACCTACTCTCTGCCCCACTAACTATGTACTGCAGTTCTTTATAAAGCTTGAGTTGACCTCAACAGTTAAAGAGGCTTTCCCCCATCCCCTCCTAACTCCTTACAATTTGAGGGCTGATGGACGCCACATGTCCTTTTTATTTAAATGGCTTTATTGGGTGATGTCAAAGTTAGGCCTTAACACAAGTTGCAATAATTTCAAATTTAAGTTTTAAACAGGGTTATTTTTTAAAAAAAAAACATACTCAAATACAAATCAGTTGTTTTAAATCTGTTTTTATCCACTCTGGGACTGATGATGCACCCCTCTATCTCCGTCAGCTGAATTCCCATTCCCCCAGGTTCATATCTTGTTATTCAGTGTTAAGAATCAAGAATCAGAGAGGCTTATTTTCTGCCTTGGGTATCTCACAGAGCAAGTTAAGATGTGGCCACCCTGTACCAAAGAACTTAGCATCTATCTTTACAACACAACAGGGAGATAAGGAGACATTTAGGTCCGGGAAGAGGAAAAATCTGGGTGACAATAAGACCACCAGCTGCCACTCAGTAAGGGCTGTGCATTTGGAAGTTCCATGACTTGTAAAGTACCCTTGCTAGCCTCTCACTTCTGGGAGCTACATTAGAGCCTTTTTAAGAAGGCCTGGGTGGCTAACAAGGGTGGGGATTCCACGAATAATAGGAAGCATGGAAGACCATACATCTCAACAGTCCCTCGTTTTAGTCCCAAAGCTCCCTGTATTCCCAGTAAACTTGGGTCCCTTCACTTTTATCGTTTAAAGTTATTTACAGCAAAATACAGAGGTAGAAAGGCACATGTGACCGACACGGTACTTACACCAATGCAGGACTTATCTACATTTTACATCTCTTACATGAATAATTGTGTTCTACCCTCACGCACCACACCCACATCTGGGCATTGCCAAGGTGAGATATGGTGCAAGAAAAAAATGGCGGTGCCTAGAACAGAAACTGCAGAAGCTAGATTTTAGCTACACTAGTCCAGGGGCTTCTGACACTGAAGGGTTTTCTCCATACAGAAAACCTGTGTGTGTCTTGAACCATCAGTTAATTCATTAGGAACCAAATCTGGAACAATGGCATTAATAAAAAGGATATCAAGGGGGAGGCAGCAAGATGAATCAGGGGCAGCCTGTTCTTAATGCAGAAAAACATTTCATACTCACAATTAGATCCTACACCATTAGCTTAACCAGAGGCTCATGTACCCAAAATTCATGGTCAGGCCTGGGTTGTAGAGACCCCCCCACACGCCGCAATTCAAACACCTCTACTCAAAGACCTTTCTGGAGGAGTATTGCACAGACAGGTCTTCAGGCTGTGTAGAAGGAACCCCTCACATGACACACTTACAAGTTAAATAACTAAATTTGGTGCTGTCCCAAGTTTTGCATTGCTTCAGGATACTGCTCAGTCCCTTCATATCATCTTTGAGATGTGTGTTCCCAGCCAGTTGGATGACGATGAACATCCCAATGAATGAGGGAATTGCAGATCTGTTGAAACAGGTTTGCTCCAGGTAGCCCTTTCATCAATGAAGGAAACAATCTGCAGGAGGTTGTGAAGGTCCAGCTTTGCCCCATGTGCATGGAACCAATCAGTGCACAGGCCTATGTAATTTGCAAATACAGCTTTTGCACATAAAGAGATCTGAATCCTCTGTGCTTTCTTGTAACTTTAAAATACAACAAATGCCAGTGAAGTGCATGAAAGGGTAGAACTGCTGGACCATAGGTGTCAAGCATGCAGCCCACGGGCCATTTGAAGCCCACGATCCATTCTGCTGTAGCCCGCACTGGTTGTACCAGCCTAGGATTTTCCCCACATAAATCTGTTAAGAATGAATTATACTTGATCATGTCAAATGAAAGATACATAAAGATTTACCAAACTTCATTAGAATAACTGTTTTTCTTTCATACCAGTGGTCAAGAGACTACAGACCATGTGTACAAATAGTTGCTGTAAGGTTTATTTTTGATTATATCATTTTGTGGCTCTCCAGACTGAGTTGGGGACAGAAATGGCCCCCCAGGCTAAATGACTGACACCCCTGAACTAGACCATTTGAATATCAACAAAAGTTAACTTTCATCATAATTATTTGTCCTACTGCTATTCAAGTTCTCTCTGAACCGCTATCCCTTCCACCAAGCGAAGAACGAGACCCTCCAGCAAGATACAGCACACATCCAACCAGTCCCAACCTTTCCTTGAGGGCCACCATTTGGCTTGTGCAAGGCAAGGCCCAGTTCTTCCCTTATGCACTGTGTATGCAGTATCCGAGAAGGTTATAGCATCTTAGATAATCCAAAGTAATTCAGGAGACGAGCCAAAAGGATTTTAAACAAGCTTTTTGATAAAGGTTAAATATTACTAAGGCTCCGTAAACTCCCTACTCCCTCTTTAAATGGGTTTCTCTTGGCATGCAGACACAGGGTTCTGCACTGTGGCGATGGGGATTCACCTCTTCCACTAACCCGTCTAGCACTGCTCTTTTGAAGCAGCACCACCTGCCCTAAACACCAACAGTTACATTTGCTTTGTTCTCTCTATAAGAGCAGAAAAGAAACCAGCTGTCCGAGCTCTCCTCCTTCTCACTGAAATACTTTTCTGTGACTTAGAGCCAGACCTTCTCTCATTAACACATCATTACTAATTCCCTCTAACAGTCCTCTGATTTATTCCACACTGATTAGCGAGAGCACCTTTGGAGCAAAATGCATGTGGGATGCTAATTGAGTTATCAGCAGCTGTTAGAATGCAGAGCAGTTCCCTGACTAGTTCATGTCTGTACTGTGCTAATCATTACTGCGAATGGCAGCTCCCTGCCTTGTGTGGCTCATGCTGAGTATATGCAGCATTTTGTTTTTTGATGCAGATGATCATTTACTCACTCATCCCCAGGCGTAGGTTGAGCCAGCTCCGAGGGGGGGAACCATACTTGGTCAAGACTGAGTTCAAAGTCTTCAGTGTCTGGCTGGGCAACGAGGGCCCTTGGCTGCACATTCCCGCAGTTCCTGCAGGGGAAACGACGCAGGTTAATACAGTAAGGGATACTGTGCAGACGCAACTCCTCTAAGTGGAGCAGCAGATGCCCAGAGAGCTGCTCAGGGATCAGCTCCCTGCAGGAAGAGTTCACTCCACCGCTCTCCTCCCCAACTCACACGTGCAGAAGCTTGCTTTCCCATGCTGCCCCACTGACACAAAAAGCAGCGTGTTTAGCTTGTGCCAGTTCATTTTTTCCCAGAGCCCCTCGGGTGCTGTATATTTTAGTGTCAGCATCTCAGAGCTGCACACTTTACTTGCCTTCTCATTTGGGTTTCCTTATTTTCCTTCTTGGTCAGCTGAAACGCTCCCTCCCCCACACTGCTTTGTCCCTCTGCAATTCAGTCACCGCCACCCCACACCACCTCTTGCCCCTTGCCAGGTAATGGGTTGATGTTTCACAGCTGAACTTTGCCAGACCCCCTCCCCACAGATATTTTCATGATCTACTGAAGCAGAGCCCTAGCCCCTTCAAACAACTCAAACCACAGGCCACTGAGCATCACAACAGCAGCAGGATGGGTTGCCACAGCAACCCAGCTGCTCAGAGGCAGAGAAGCAGCATAGCGCCCCTTGTTCCACCCTTCCTCCATTCAGATAGGAGGTGCACTCAGCTCTGATTTCACAGACTCAGAGCAGACATACCTTTCACAACTGGAAGTTTGTTTCCTTTCTGCTCCCGACTGCCCTTGTTTCGCTAGCAACCCTCAGATATACCTTTAACTTGGCAGGCTCGGTCTGAGGAGGCCCTGTGCTTCACAGACTTTTTTTCCCCTTGCTGCACAGATGGCCCCCATATTTATTTTAGCCACTGTTGAGGCTAGTTTGTCAGCCAAGTCTTTCCTGTGCTGCCAGACCTAGCCATATGGGGAGAATTAAGACTGGATTATGTTAAAGTTTAACTGTTTAATGGACAGCACAGCTCATCCCAGTTCCTCTTCAGATCCACTTTTTCCAGTAAAATGAACCCCTATTTCATTTGCTTTCATTCATAGATTCACACTTTGAAACTGTTAGTGGCATATGTGAATTTCCTCATTTTATGGGTTTTGGAGGATCACATAGTTGCTATCGCAACTTTTTTGCTGTCGCAGCCTAAGAATCTGAAACAACACAATACTCCCTCCTTCTTCCTTTCAGAGCCTAAGCGTGAGCAGGGCCAAGTCTGCAAATAGGACACCCGTCCCAGAGTCCAGTTTCTGCTTCTCAGAAAGGCAGGTTAGTCTTACCAAGATCATAGAGGACTGGAAGGCACCTCTTGGATCATCAAGTTGTCCCCCGCTACCACATGTAAGCCCCGCCTATAATCGATTTATTTCCTCCAAGCTTCCTAAAGACTGAACGGGGAGTTAGGAGACTCTTGCCTGCCTTAGGAAGTTTACTGTTAATGCACACAGGTTTAAGCCAAACCAGTCCTAAAAGTAGCTTAACTGCATATGGAGACAGGGCCAACCTGCATTCAGCACCTTTTGGGAAGCTAGAGTTGAAAGCCATTTTTTTTTCCATAGACAAATTAAAAGCCCTCTTCCCAAAAATTGTTCCTTAGATACTATTTTGGCTCCAGTAAACAGCTCTCCAAAGTCAGATGACAAGTTCTGAACCTGCATTTAAGCTTTTAAGACCACTGTAACCAAATCTTTACTCAACAATCAAAGAATTAGCACCCCAAATTGATGACTGAGGTATTTACTGTACCTCCAAAACATATATTTCACTAACTGGCCACAGTGCAGCACTTCTCAGGGGAAGCAGAACAATGTTGTTACTACCAATGCAGAGGTGGGCAAACTACATCCTGCAGGTGAGATAAGGCCCATCTGACTTTCATCCAGACCGCCAGCTGGGTCTGGCTGTATGTCCAAAGTTCAACAGTCCCTCCCCCCTCCTGGATTTGTCCCTCTCCCACCACTTGGGCCAGAAGCAACCACTCCCCCCTTCCAGCTCCACCCCTTCCTCCCGCAGGCCCAGCAGCCTGCACCCTGACCAGAGCACAGTATCTGCTTCCCTCAGGGTCCAGCTGTGTTAGAATTTTGATTTATTTTCCCTTTATCTTTCTAAATAAAATATTTTATCTATTACTTATAATCTATATTTAATATATACTATTTATTAATTTGATAGCTCCACCTCCATCAGCATGTGTGGCCCACCCTACAGTGGATGTGGCCCTTGGACCAAAAATTTTGCCCACCTCTGTGCTAATGGTACACATACATCACAGGCTTTTCCATTCCATTAACATTTTAAGTCTCCCAATATCAACACAGCTCATTTAGAAATTTCTCTGTCCATTAGAATCTTCTATAATACCCACCACTAACTCCATCTCAGTCTGACAAAACTTTACTTAAGACAAATCAAGGCCACATTTGACAAGTGATGCGACTCCCTCTAGTGGCCATAGTTGGAAAGTTATATACCTTGAAAAGCTACAGAAATATTTACAGGATGTTACTGTTTTTTGACCAGTATCAAGCCAGGAAGTTAAGAAACTGCAACTCCAAGACGAAAACTCAGAAAGTTGGGTTGCCACCAACTAATAAACAAGCAATTCAGTTGAGATCATCAGTGAATAGGAATTAACTAAAGGTTGAAAAGTATCTTTCCATGGCGTTCCCTTCCTAAGGCTCATAGTACGTAATAAAGCATTCACCCAGAGTCCACCACCTTCAGGATACCAAGTGTAACCTCAGCTATTTGCAGGTCAATGTGGGATTTGAAAGAGAAACTGAAACAAGTTTTTAATAGATGTTTACTATAAAACACAAGGTACATAATGGAAGTATAAAAAGTAAACAGTTGGCAAGTAGGCAGTACACAATTTGCACTGGATGCTAATTATTCTTCTTTGCACAGGTCTGACACCTGTGTTGGTTCCAAGAATATGCAAAGCTCTCTAGGAAGCTCCCTGTACATTTATTGTAAAACAGACCCTATAATTCGTGCTCTTCCTAGGATTTAAATGGAGTTATGATCTACTGTATTCTCGTCTCTTGAGGTGCTTCTTCATCTTCAACTTCCCAGCTCCTGAAATGTCGTAATTATATTCAGATGTCACATAGGGGATCTCACCCTCAATTCCTTGCTGAAACGGACACAAAGACGAAAACACTGTCAGTTTGAACACTGCTTTGTTCGGTTTCATCTTCACAGACTGATAGGATTTATCAGTTTACCACCAGGAACAACTGAGCGTCATATACAGCAATGCACTTTTTTAAAAAATCTTAAAACTGAAAGTAGAAATCTCCATTTAATTTGTTTATATCTATTTAACATTTGACTAGCTTATACACAATACAAAATGTTCCTATCTTAGAGCTCTAATCAGCAGCCAGAACCCATAAAGCCTCCCAGATCATGCATACCTTATAATAAATATAATACAAGAAATAGATTTCACACTTTCTAATTAAAATACATGTCATACTGCCATGTAGGAAGAAGCTGTTTGAAGATCTTCATAAGTCACCCTTACCTGGTTTGTAAAGATACAATCTGGAATGTTTATATTTCCCAACAGCAGACAGTTCACAAGTCTTAAGTTTTCCGGAGGCACTGGGGTCAGAATATGGTAAAGCTTCCTCTCCATGTCAACCCCTCGGATAATTCCTTAAAATATATTTTACAATTCAATTTTAAATCCTCTGAACTACTGCGGGATGCACAATCCTGCACTGCTGAAATTCTTTGTATGAGTTCATCATTTCCTAAAGTCATGTCTTAGGTTTAAACAAGACTCATACCCTAGAAAAAAGGCTGAAATAGGATTCTCCTACTACTCTTTTCATTTGTAACCTCCACCTTCCATCCCTTTTTTGGTCAAGAAAACCCAAAATATCCCAGATGTTAACTCCAGGTTCATTCTTTCCAGAAGCAGCAACAGAATATTCAGATTTGCAAGTAAAATAGCTGTGTGTTTTCAAAACAGAAGTTTAAACACATTTGAAGGCAATGCTGAAGCTACACACCTAAGAGTCAGAGGCAATGCAAATATTTAGATTCCAACTGCAGCACACATCCTGCTATGGTTTGTGATAAAATGGTATGCGTCATTAAACAAAACTTTTTTTAAAATGAGGAAAAGGTAGGTATAGGTGCACAACAGTGTCAAGCTAAAATTGCAGGGAATCCTAATCTTTGCAACTCTGGTCTGATTTTCCCTGTGTGATCTTAACATTGCTTCAACTGTTTTGACACTTCTCCCACCACCCCCAATTAAACATCCCTGTTTGTGGCGATGCTCCTGCTGAGCTCCAGGGAACCCTATATACCACTGACATAGAAAGCAACTGAGAATTGTTGCATCAAAACCAGATTTTTTAAAAGAAATAAAGCAGAGAAGTGCTCAAGTGAGGATTAGGCCCTTGGTAAGCTTCAGACTTCAGCTACTTTTGTGGTAGCCCTTTTCAGAGACGTGCTTATTTTTTTCCAACAATAAAAAGAATATTTTCCTCTAATCCCCACACGTTGAAACAACCAAAGGAATTTTGAGTAAAACTTTCTGAAGAGGACTGTAAAAATCTAAATCTAAAAGTGAATAACTTGCCAAATTATGAATAAATACAAAGAGAAAACTATAATGGAAACTGCTTCAAGACCTTAACTGAAGCTATTGCTGCTATTCACTTTAAGACACAGGTTCACAGACAAAGTTATAACGGAAAACAAAACCCAAAAAGAAGCGGCAGGTGTTTTTACCCTATTCCTATTTTCTAGTTACATTTGAATAGTGATTAAAACAGATTACTTCATTATGCTGCAGTTTCAATATATGATCAGAAGTGACGATTTAGTTTAAGCTACGCTAAAGTTTGCTCAGGATTCACTCACCAAAGCCCAAGCAATCACAGACTGGAGTCTGGGTAAGCAAGACTGGCCCATCAGTCTGAGATCTGACCTCATCCAGTATCTTGCAGAGACCAACCCAGCTGGCATTTACTGAATACATGATGTGTGTAGGAGCAACATCAGTGTGAACAACACTGAGCGCAACAGCATTGAAAGACACCTAAAAAATAAGCCCCAGATCATTAGTTCAACTTGAATTTAGTTTTGAATGCAATTAAACACATTTAACACCATACCTATATGCAGTGTTGTAGCCATAACCATACACAGTCTGAAAGCTGCTGTGCACCGGGTACCTTACCAACGTAACACAATACTGTCCCCACAAATGGCTGGCCAGGAGACATGTAGGATACTTGCTATCTACGTTTCAGGGAGTGCTGGCATAAATGCTCCTCTGAGAGAAGTGTTTAAAATTGGGATATTACTGTTTCTAATGTTTGGAGGGGGCTTTTCTGTTGACAGTTCTGTAAAAGATTTAGCATATAGTCATCTAGATAACTAGCCATCAGCCTTTTGAATCCACTCAGCAAAACTGCATCGTCAATTCTTTCCCAAATGCCTAAATTACCTGATAAGGAATGAGACTGTGTAAAGGAAGTACTGAACTTGTTTCCAGAGGCTGCAGCTGCCCAAGGTAGCCCAACAGGGCCACATCCCGTAGGATACTACTATGGACCCGCCTGGAAAAATAAGCAAACAAATCATGGAGAGAGGAAAAACAGTCACACTTCTGGTCAAACACAGGCACTTATTCAGACAGTTAAGAACATACAGTGTGATATTTCAATATTTTACATGTTGGTTTACTTTTATTTAAATTTTATTTATTTTTATTTTTAAATTTCTGTTGTCCAGACCTATTAAGATCTATATTTTATTAATCCTGTGGTTCTGATGGTCCCAGAGTTCAGGTGCAAGATGGTGTTATAAGGCTGCTTGCTTAGGCTGCGGTCAGACACTTTTTAGATTCTGGCTCTCTTCTCCAGTCCTGACACCCAGGAGAATTTTCCATTAGTCAAATGCAATAAAGGAGAAGAAGTCATGGTGTGAACCAGTCACGCATTATTAAATTATTCTTTAGTGAAGGTGTCTGCACAGCCAAGTCTCACACACCCAGTATCAGAAAAATGGAAGCAAATGACGGGAGGAGAGCCAAGGAGAGGAGGCTTCTGACACATTTGGGTTTTGGATAAATAGGCTCTTCAGGTTTACTCTTAAACCACAATAGCTAAAAGGCACACAGAGGCTGCAAGGCTTCCTCTTGTCCACAGAATTACTGCATCAAGGTAATGGGCATTGCATGGCTATTACATAGTTTCAACAAAGCAAAAAGCTATGCCAGAACTGCCGTTCTCCGTTAATCACTAGTGAAGCTGTCATTGCCTCGTTTCAGGTTCAGAAGGCTGCCATTCAGATTTGCATTTCTCTCATGAACCAGCAGAACAGGATGAAAGATTTTCATCCAAAAAATGACTTTTGAAATGGATTTTTTGCAAAGAAAACACTGCCAGCACTGTCATTTTTCATGAAAAAAAGCTTGATTTTTTTCAAACTCAAATGATTGAAATTACCAAAAAATTGGTTGCTATTTCCAAAGTTTTAAATATTAGAAAGTACACAAAAAGCAAAGAAAAATGCATCCATTTAATAAATGTTAAGAGCAAAAGAGACCACTTTGATGATCTAATCTGACCTCCTGCATAAAACAGGCCAGAGAACCATGCCAAGTCACCTCTGCCCAACAGCCACAATTTCTATTTAAGCTATGGATAACTAGAGACATTCTCATCTTGATTTAAAGATGTCAAGTAATGACTAGCCGTCACATCTCTAGGTAAGTTGTTTCAAATAATTAATTACCTTCATGGTTAAAAATGTGATTGTCTGAATCTGTCTAGTATCCACTTCTAACCACTGGACCTTGTAATGCCCTTTTCCATTAGATTGAAGAGCCATCTATCAAATCTCTTCTCCATGTAGCTACTTGCAGCTGCTTAGACACTATAATGACTGTGCCACGTAAGTACCTGAACAAATGCAGTGTGGCTCTGTGAAGGTAACGTCAGATACAGAGCTCTGAATTATGCACTTAACGACTGGGAATGATATGCTGAAACACAGACAAACTGCTGGAAATACTCCATGGCTGGAGAAATGGCTTTTGTACTTACGCTTCACCAGCGTTGCCTGCTCCAGGAAATTCTGGTTGTACACACAGCAATTTATGCCCTGTAGCTGATGTCTGAAAGTCTCTTTCCCCTTCATACTGCTTCCAATCCTCAGTTCCACTCACATCCATGCTTTTACACTTGCTCTGGAGTTTGCCTTTTGTATGTAGGCCAGCAGCGAGACTCATATATTCAGGGGTAAAGTGAGGCATATCCTTAACATCTTCCACTCTGATCTGAACTATGTGACTTGGTGACAACAGACGAATGATATCAACCAGGAGCAGCAATCCAACACCTTTGAGGATGGGGAGGGGAGAGAGAGAGAGAGAACACAGTTTGCACATGGTAGTAAGCAGGTTGAAGATCTGAATCTTGGTTATCAGAGTCTCTCAATGGTTATTAGACACTTAAAATAAACTCACATGAAATTAGAGTAATATTTCCCAGTCTCAGAACAGTTACAAAATGTGCACTGCAGCTTGTGTACTGTTACGGTATAGCATTAATCTTTCAATGCATCTCCAAAGACTAAATGTGTGCTAGCTTACCTTTCACCCATCCCATGGTATTGATGACCAAAGGCACTTCTTTCTTGTAGGAGTTAAACACATACTTTACTGTGTCGATGTATCTTTCAGTATCCTGATCACAGCTAGCTTCTCCATAATACACCATTTTACGTGGCATTCGCTGATGAGTGAATGGCGGACCTGAAAAAAGACACACTGAAGATCAACAGTGAATACTTAGAAGTTTCAGTAATTCAAAGAAAGCTGCCATTAAGAATTAGCAAGAAACCCTTTCCGGAAGCACACATGCTCAATCCCTTTCTATACTGATAAGAGTTATTCTTCCTCACTTTGTAACCAGTTATTTTATCTTTTTTTAAAAGGCTTGTGTTTTAAGATTTTTTCCACTTATTCTAATGAACCCTTCCTCTGCCCTGCAGATCATTTCCTTTCTACTCTCAGTATACAGTAAAAGACAGCCAGTGTAGGTGTCTGGGTACCAGAGTTCCAATAAATCCACTATTGTGCTATGAAACTGTTCAGTTCTTAAATGTATGAATTTATAAATTAATTCAAATTAACTATTATTATAGAAGACAGTTTGAGCAGAGTGGCAGTTTTTGCTCAGGAGCTGAAAAAAGGACCACTACATTGGAATGACAAAAGGACTGTGTACATTAGAATTTAGCAGTGTAAATACATTAGTTTTTGTTTTGTTTTTTCCATGATGACAGAGCAGCCCATGGTCTAAAGCTGCTCCCCAAAGGAGACCAATTTTGACCACACCATTGGATGGCTGGAAACAATGCTCTTTGAAGACATGCAAGACCATACCTACTAGCAGGTTCTCTATTTATGATTTTTCAAAACTCAGAACAATATTCTTTCCTCTTTTTCCTATCCCAAGCTTAACAACTTTACAATTTAAAACCAGGATGAGAAGTTAAACATCTAGGTTTCAAGCACAAATCTCAGAAAGTTAGGGGGCTTATACGTTCAAAAAAATGTATTTCTATGACCCACACCACTATCTGCACATCTCAAAAACATTAATACATTTATCATAAAGCTTCATTTAGACATATAAGTATCATCCCCACAGACAAATTTAAAAATGTGCCAAAGTGTCACAGGGAACACTAACCCAGATCTTCTATGTCCCAGGCAAACATCATATATAAAAGATCATCCTCTCCCCGCACTCCCATAAAATATGTGAAAGCCAAGAAGGGAGAATAACTTGCCTTGTAGTTCTGATTTCCTAGAGATATCGCTTTGGAGGATTTCACTCCCAGGTCTTAGCTCCTTACCACAAACTTGGCAGGCCTCCTTTACTTAGAAGGTTTTTTTGAACCTTGTGTAGAGGTAATGTGGTTCTGTTAAGACACAGGAGTGAGAATCCTGCATAGACAGTACCTTTAGAGAATAATAAAATGTATTTCTGGTAATGAAAATATAGTAAAATACATACCAAGACATGGCTCTGACACATTAATTAAAGACACGCAACCAGGTGGTGTAAATTCCGTCTGTCCAAGATCACATTCCAAATATTCAACACAAGGAAGGCTACAATAAAAAAAATAAAGATATTTTAGGAGGCCCTGCACATTAGCATCTCTCTAAATAAAACAGGACCACACTTTACTTAGAATATAACAGGAAAAGAACCCAATTTTGACAGACTTAAGGACAATGAGACTCTCAAGAGACTGAATAAGAGATTAGCTTTCTCCCTGCTCCCTTTATTTGACAAACTGTAATGTTCAGGAAATGACAAACTAAAACAACTGGTCTGAACCAGTAGAGAGCATGATTGGGACCAGCAACAGTTTGCTACCATTCCAGCCGTGAACAGATACACTACCAGTCAATGCCAAACTGCATGAGTGGTACAGACAGATTTGGACTAGGAGATCAAAATCATTTAAGGAGATGGATGATCTTGAATTTAAACCACAGAACAGAATCAGGAGACCTGGATTCTCTCTCCACTTTTGGCAAGAAAGATGAGAGACTGAGTAAGTTAAAATCTTCCCACTTCACTTTCTCCCCTCTAAAACACGGGGGGGGGGTCATACTTCCTCTTTATATTTCATTCTTTGATGTCTGAAATGATTTTAAATACTCAAAAAGATACATTTGAACTAGTCAAATTACAACAGAATATTAAATAGTCTATTTTAAAATCTATACTGCAAACAACAAAGCAAAAACTCATCTTAAAAATATCCAAATCGCCAGTAATTATCTATAAAGAAGCCTAGAAAAAAAAATTTTTTTTTTGCACAGATCATAAAAGCCTCTAAAATTTTCCTACAAGGAAAAAAAAAATCCACTCACTGATTGAGCAACAGGTTAATGAGATATCTGTTAAATGTTGATTTTCCAGTACTTTTTGGGCCACACACCAGAATGATAGGGCAACCATCATCTTCCTCTGGAAAAATAAACATAACCTGAAATGGACCATTACTATAAATTAATCTGATGTATCCTTTTTGTTTACCAAAAAGTCAAAACTTAATCTCAGGATCTGAACATTTTCATCAAAAGAGCAGTTTTACATAACATTGGCTTGCACTTGGAAACCAGAACAAGACAGCTTTGTATAAAGGAAAGGAGAAGGATATTTACATTTATAAACATAAAATAAAAAGCCTTCTAGAGGAAGGCACAAAACCAGACTTGTAAAATTTTACTTGCCTATGGCAAATTATTTTTGGGAGCTAGACAAGAAAACTGACACGCACACATTCATCCTAAAGGTAAGCATGTTAACTTTGGTGGCAGATCAGCAAGGCTGCACAAATGCCTCATGGGTGATATTCCCTCCACTCCATCCAAGAACCTTAAAATGAGGTAACTCACTCCCAGTTTGGTTCAGGATCAATCCAAGCCTTGAAATACTGAAAGAGGATTTGATCCAAGCTTTTTACAATTGTCAGGGCATAGTTTCAGAAACATGAACTTCAGAAAAACTCTGAGAAAGAAGGTTTTGCACTCTTCAGATTACTGCAAAATTGAAGATATTCAGTTCCTTTAGTTTAAGATACTCACCACAACAAACTTGGATTAGCTCTTCAATTGCTGAAACTGAACTCTCTGACAAAAGCAAGCCACTTTCAGAATCACGTTTCCCAATACCAACAGAGGCTAGGGCTGCATCTTCTGGTGCGAAGCAAGGCCCCCTTTGTCTCTAGAAATAAGCAAGCATATAACATTTTTTAAAAATTCATATAGAACACAACAGAACTCCAGAATAACTTCTACTATCTTATTTGAATGGACAGTGGTACCAGCATACTATGATCGTCACACCAATTACGATCTCTGTTCTAATTCTACAGACATCTTAAGTCCAATTTATAGGAAGGAAACATATAGGAATATGGTCTCATGTTCACTGACATTTTAACTCCCTACTTACTACAGCAAATGGCTCCTTATAAACACCAAGGGTGGACAAGGCTGTAAAATGGGGATGATGATACCAACCTCCTTTATAAAGCACTTTGAGATCTATTAATGAATACAGATCTATAGTGTTCAGACCATTAGGATCCCTGGGAAGCCAGCCTTAACATTCAAAGGCATGGCAGGCAGCACAATGCATATCTGAAAGTCTCATGACAGACAAACAGGAAGATGACATGATAGGAGCATGAAGCAAGGTGCTCGGGAAAGAATAACAGGACTGGGCTACTCAAGTGGAGCTGCCACCAGCTGCAGACAGAAGAGGAAACAGTAGAGGGATGGGGAGTGTATGGGGGAAAAGTATTGGAAGACAGTTGAAAGAAAGTGACTGGAACAGAGAACTAAGAATATAACTAAAAGGAGTGAATTTCTGGCAAAGGATAGATCCATGCATCATATATAGGGCCCTATCAAATTCAGTCACTAGGCAATTGGAAAGCGGCAGTTTCTGGCCAGGCACACAGCTCTAAAGGCGGTGCCACCACCCGCTGCAATGCAGACGGGAGGGTGGCACGGTATGGTGGGTCATCCCTTCTTGTGGAAGGCGACCACCCAGGGTGCCATGGTTAGAGGACTGCTGCAGTCACACACACAAAGCCGGTCAACTCCTGAGTGCTAAGCCCAGAGCTAAGGAGAGGCTGGGTTGTTGGGGTCGAGGGGGTGGTGCATTGACCAGAGACTTCTACTGTGCATTAGCCTCCAGCTGTTAATTCCAGCCAGGCTGGGGAGAGATAGGCTTCAATTTTCCCCTGCATGGGCTGGTCCTGAGGCCTTGGCAGATTCGCCTCCTGGAGCCTTCCCTGGCTGCAGAAAGCTCTGTGGCTGCTGACTAGAGCCCACCAGTCTCAGCAAGGAAGCGACAGTGGCCTGGTATGGTATTGCCACTCTTACTTCCAGTGGCACGGCCTTCAGAGCTGGGCTCCTAACCAGCAACCACTGCTTTCCAGCCTCCCAGCTCTGAAGGCAGAGCCAGCAGCAGTGCAGAGGTAAGGATGCCTATACCAAGACCCCCTATAATAAGCTTGCAACCCACCCCATACCACTCTTTTAGGATGGGCCCCGCTTGGTTACAACACAGAAAAATTTCAGATTTAGACATGACATTTTAGATTTTTTTAAGACTGTGAAATTTACCAAAATTTCCGTGAATTTGGTTGGGCCCTAATGACATAAAAGAATGAACTACAACTTCGATTATAATTCCATCAACAATACTGCAACAGGTTAATTAAATATCTGTTACATTTTTACTTTAATGACTACACAGATGACTCAAACTTTGATTTTATGATAAGTAACCAGAATATCTCCATGGAACAATAACCCCTTAATTCACATTTCTGTGGACATTATTTTGTTTTCATACACATACTGTTTTTCTGACACATTTTTATTGCTCCACAACTGATCTCCTCCTGGAGCTGTGTAAGTTTTTCTACTTCATAAAACAATTCCCATAGTGTAAGATTGAACACATGCACAATTTCCATTAAGTAAGCAAATGGAAGAAGTATTTCACCTTTACTCTGAAGATATGGGAGAAATCTGTGTGACTAAGAATGAATCTTGTAACAGAGGTATCCAGAATCTCCAACAGCACCACGGAACACAAAGGGGCAAAATTTTTCATCAGTTTACTTCTGGCATCTACAAGGTGACCACATATTTCATACAAATTAGAGTCCAAAACTGATACAATGGGCAAATACTTTTTACATTATTGACCTGTGAAGTAGATATTACCCACATTTGACAAATATGGAAAGAGAAGCAAAGATCTTATGCGATTTGCCAAAGAAATCAATCATATGCAGAATTAAAACTCATGAGTTCTCCTAATTTCTAGTCTTGCACTTGAAAAAACAGACTACACTACTTTCCTGGAAAATAAGAAAGCATATTTGTATCTTAAAGTAAGGCAATAGATGAAACTCACTCGTTTTCATTGCCATAAAAAAAGGTGAAAGCAATCTTAATCTTGAAATTTCACTAATGACTATATGTACAACTATAAACCAAACATTCATGTGTGTGAACTTAATGTGGAAAAGATGCTGGCTAGACAGCCCTAAAGATGATCCCCACCGGACAGATAGAGCATTGAAAGGAGTTCAAACTTCCCATGCACCCCACCCCTCAATCCAGATGAGTTACTATGAAGCTATGTCTATACTACAGATGTTACAGTGGCTCCACTATCCTGCTGCAGCTGTGCTGCTGTAAGGTCTTCCATGCATCCGCTTTATGCTGATGGGAGAGAGCTCTCCAGTGGTAGCTATGGCAGCAAGACAGCATCTCCACAGACACTGCGCTGTTGACACTGGCACTTCTGTTTGGTGAAATTTATGTCAGTCAGGGTGTGTCTTTTTCACACCCTTGATGGACAAAAGTTTTAAAGACAAGAGTGGTAGTGTAGACACAGCCTCAATCCGATCTCCTATATAAAACAGGCCATATAATTTCACCCAGTAATTCCTGCTTCTTACTCAACCATTTGTGCTAGAGTAAAGCATATCTTTTAAAAAAATAATCCAGTCTTGATTTATGGACTGCCAGCAATGGAGAATTTACTACAGCATTTGGTAATCTGAACCAATAATCAATTACTCTCACTGTTAAAAATTTGATTCTAATAGGAAGTTATTCTGCTTTTCCTCTACAGAAATAGACAGAAGCAGCATCAACAGCAATAATGGGGATGGGGACAAGTATCTCGACTGGGACCACCTTAAACAGGGCTCAACAAATCCTGGGCACAAGGTCAGCATGGAAACCAGGATTTTGCCCCTGGCGCCTAGGTGCACCATGACAGTCAGGGAGGTGAACACTTTCAGTGCTGCCACTTCCCCCTGCCTTAAATGCCTTGGGAAGTGGCTTTGTTTGTTGGCAGGAGACTTTTGTGCTCCACAGTGCTGTCAAAAGAGGCAGTGGCTGCCGTGGTTTTCCACAGAGGGGCTCCCCTTTGCAGTAGAGTTGGGGGGAGGAGGGGAGTCCTTCAGCGCCACACACTTAAGCACCTCACTTTTGGGGCTGGCCTCTAGGCGTGGGGCACATGCCAAGACCTGACCTTAAATCATTTCACATATAGGCCACTGAATAGCATCCAGTGAAGATGAGTTTTGATCACCGATCTAGTCAGCGTTCAGAATGGGGAGGGAGAGATGAAAAGCTTCCAAAACCACAAGGCCTCTGGAATTCTGCAGTCTCCCCAGGGCAGTCGCCCAACAGTAGCCCTGCACTCACCAGCCCTACTATTACCAGCCCTGCACTCACCAGCCCTACTATTACCAGCCCTACTATTACCAGCCCTGCACTCACCAGCCCTACTATTACCAGCCCTGCCCTCACCAGCCCTGCCCTCACCAGCCCTGCCCTCACCAGCCCTGCCCTCACCAGCCCTGCAGTCACCGAACTGGGGGCTCCGAAGCACACTGTTCTGCCCATGCTTACCGCGTGGCACATGATGGGCTCTCAGCTTCGCCCTGGCTGACAGCCTCATCTCCTTCTTGGATTTCTCCGGCGCCTCGTCGGTCACTGCCTCGATGGTCAGGGCGCAGTGGGTCTGGGGCGAAAAGAGGTCGTAGGGAGGCTGCTCCGCAGCGATGGTGAATCCGAACACCCGCACGGCCCCGTACAGGCAGGTCAGCCGGCATTTCCCAGTGAAGGGCAGCTTCTGCGGGGGGAGAGAGGGGAGATGAGCGGAAAACAGACGCGGCGCTGGGCAGGCGATAGAGACCCGGCCCCGCACGGCAGCTCACAGCCTCCCCCCGTCCCGGAGCTGAGCAGCCCCTCCCCGGGCGGTGGCGGACCTGGCCGTGTGGCAGGAGAAGCACCGCGGCGCCCTCCGTGGCCTCCATAGCGGTCAGGGCCTCCGTTGCCGGGGCCGCCTCCCCGCCGCCGCCCCCCGGGCCCGGCGCCCGCAGCAGCCCCGCGCTCGCGAAGGAGGTGGCGTATTCCGGACAGGAATCCTGGCCGGGCCGCTCCCGCCATCGCTGGCCCGAGCCCGCCACTCCCTGCCGGCGGCCGCGGTTCAGGCGCTTCCGCGGAGGCTGCGCCCGGCGGCCCGAGAGAAAGCGGCGGAGAGCGGGCGCCCGGGGCATGGCGGGCTCCACAGCAACTCTCGCGAGACTCGCGCCTCCACGGACTCGCGTGACCCCGCCCCCGCTCCTGCAGTCCAGTCCCGAAGGCGAGGAGGCGAGTGGAGAAATTCTCGCGAGATCCGCCTGAAACAGCGCGGGCGAAGTGTGGCGGCCGGTTCGGTTCCCAGCTCCGGCTGACCCCAGCCCTTCCCTTGGTGGTGCTATTGCAGGGCCCCGCAACCCACCACCCACGCTGTGGGAGCAGGCACCCCACAGCACTTTCCTGCCCCATGGCACTGCTAGGCTTGTTTGTGCCTAGGCTGCCAATTGACCCAGCTACACAGAGTAACAAGGGGCTCCCTTGAGTCTCATTCTCCACTGGGGCCAGGGAAAGGTCACCGGCTGGGCCAGCTAGGCTAAGCCTAGTGCAAGTTACTGAACTCCACCCCATCCTGGTCTATGAAACCCAGACACCATGACAGGAAAAGAGCTCTGGGCTCCTCCCTGCACCTGCTTCTTAGTGCACAAAGTCTCCCAGCACAAGGAATGTCTGTTCTGATGGCTCCTGTATGCTGTAGGCATCAATGAAAGAAAATAATAAAGGGGCCCGCTGCACACCCCATTATCTGCTCTTTCTCAGAGTGCATGCCAAATTGGGATCTCATCCACTAGCACCTGTTAAACCAGTCACAAAGCTCAAAGTCTACAATCAACACATTATTTGTCAAGTGCTGGCAGTAAATGTGATCCCTTCCCCAGCAAGTTTACCATCTAGAGCAGTGGTTCCTGACCTGTGTCCTGGGGGCCAAAAGTGGGCCACAAGGGCTTCCCAAGTGCCCCCGGCTCTCCTCCTGTTGACTGCAGACAAGAGCCATTGCTTAAAGACCCAGACAGAGTGTGCTTCTGCAGAGCTAAAAGACCCCAGTGCAGAGTCCTTGCTACAGCCAGGGGATGGGAGAACAGGGCTTCACTCCCTCGGCTCTAGCAGAGAGCAAAGTGCTCTGCTAGGGTCCCCAGGTGCTGTGGTTCATACTGGAGCCAGAGAGAGGGGCACTGATCTTCCTTCTGCCTGGCTGCAGAAGGGAGCCACTGCCTAGGGACCAGGTGGAGCACACAGGGCTACTGGACATGTGCTTGTTCCAAAGGTGTAGCTGTGTTAGTCTAGTTCAGCAAAACAAACAAGGAATCCTGTGGCACTTCTAAAGACTGGCACATTTATTTTTCACATGAGCTTTCATGGGTGAAGTCCCACTTCATCAGATGCCAGAAGTTGGAAAAGACTTACATTGAAAAAAACCTTATAGTATGGGATGAAAAAATAAATCTTGTGATTACATTTCACTGCATCAGGTGAGATTACTTCAGCAAATCAAACAAGCTGTATAGATTCAAAGAGTGTGTACCAACATATCAGAAAGTGATTAGACTGAGCGAGGACATGGTGTTTCCATGCTGCAGCCAGGGAGATGGATGATCAGCAAGGAGGCTGTTTCCTCACTGAACTCGTCCTTTCTGACTGCAGTGCAGCCCTTTAGGGTTGTAAAAATAATATCTGTGGCCCTTGAGCCAAAATACAGAAGAGGATTTGCAGAAATCACTTATGATAATTTATGTTTTATGGTCTTTTGGGGCCTCAAAGTAGTAGCAGTTTATCAGCAGAGATTCTGGTGTACATTACACACTGGCTTTCTTCTCTTCTCCCTCCCTATTACATGCAGTATTTAGTGCAACATATATAGTAGTTATAACAAAACACCCCTAAATGCTCATAACAAAAGCCATACTCAACCCACTGTACTTCCCCAAACACTCCAACTCTGGGGACTTGTTGAATGAAACTATAAAATAAATAACTGCCCAATTAAAAAGGGAGGGGGAGATGGGAGAGTATAATCTCAGGGGGTGCGTCTACACTAGTAAATTAAGTCGACTTAAGCATGCTGCTCAGCAGCTGGAGTGCGGGTCTCGGGGAGAAGGGAACCCCACACTCCCTCCTAGCCGGGACCCTGCAGTCCCAACCAAGAGGGAGAGTGGGAGACCCATGCTCCAGCAGCCGACTGCTCGGCAGCTGGAGTGTGGGTCTCCCGCACTCCCTCCTGGCCGCGACCGCTTGGTCCGGCTAGGAGGGAGTGCAGGGCTCCCTTTGGCCAGGACCGCACTCCAGCTCCTGGGAAGCCTCTGGAGGCCTTCAGGCCTCCCTAAACAGCTGGAGCACCACACGAGCAATTGCCGGTGCTCCAGCTGTTCAGGAAAGCCCCCGGGCCTCCCTAAACAGCTGCTGGTGCTCCAGCTGATTAGGGAAGCCCCGGGCCTCCCCAAACAGCTGGAGTGCCAGCAATTGCCAGCACGGCTGCGCTCCAGCTCCTGGGAAGCCTCCGGAGGCTTCCCAGGAGTTGGAGCTTGATCCCAGCTAGGAGGGAGAGTGGGGCTCCAGGAGTTGGAGCTTGATCCCAGCTAGGAGGGAGAGTGGGGCTCCCCGCGCTCCCTCCTAGCCGGACCGAGCAGTTACGGCCAGGAGGGAATGCAGGAAACCGGCTAGGAGGGAGCATGGGGATCCCTTCTCCCCGAGACCCGCGCTCCAGCTGCTCGGCAGCTGGAGCGTGGGTCCCGGGAAGAAGGAAGCGCGGGGCTTCCTTCTCGTTGGGATCACGGGGCTTCCTTCTCACCGGGACCTGAGTGGTCCCAGCAAGAAGGGAGCCCTGCGGTCCCTTCTCCCCAGGATCCCCGCTCCAGCTGCCAGCTGCTGAGCAGCTGGAGTGCAGGTCTCCCACTCTTCCTCCTGGCTGGGACCACTTGGGTCCCGGGAAGTTTTCCCCAGGACCCGAGCTGTCCCGGCTAGAAGGGTTCCCTTCTGCCCGGGACCTGAGAAGTCCCGAGCAGAAGGGAGCCGAGTGGTATGGGGCAGAAGGGAGCTCCACGTTCCCTTCTCCCCCGGACCACTCAGGGGCTTGCTGCCATACGGGGCTGGCTCTCCCTGGACCGAACTAGTCGACTTAGAGAGTCTAGTGTAGACTAAGTCGAGTTAGTAAGGCCCACTTTAAGTCGACTTAGGAGTCCTGTGTGAACTCTCTAAGTCGACTTAATAAGGTTGACTTAAAGTCGACTTATTAAAGTCGACTTATTTAAGTCAACCTAAATTCCCTAGTATAGACATAGCTAGAGAGACTACCTCCCTGAAGATGTGAGCTGATTAATTCATGTCATTTCTACTGACCACTGGGCCTGGGCTCACCTGCAGAATATCACAATAGATAAATCCCTGGTTTGTTTGTTTGTTTGACCTCAAAGCTAAACTTCCTCCCTTCCTGGGAAAGTGTGAAGTGCTAGTTCCTGGGTACATGTATCTGTGGCATTTGCAGATGCATAGGCTATGTAAATAATCCAACGTACTTCAGGATCAGAGAGTCTACCATTGTCTGAGAGGCAATAAGTGTCCAGTATCCACTTCCCAGCCCTTCGTCTAGAGAGCTCTGTACTGACAACATGATGCTTTCTCCTCCAGATCTTTTTCATTTGTATCTCTTGGCTCCATGTTATTTGGCTTTCAGATGTCCAAACATGGAGCCTTCTTCTGAATTCAGGATGGACGGAGATTACATGATTGCAGGACTTTTCAATATACATAGCTATTCAACAGCAGTGAAATCTAGACCTGAAGTTGACATATGTGACAGGTAAGTGAGAAGCTGGTAAGTAGGAGCTGGGGCTGCAACTGATACTGTGTATTAGCACCCAGATACTATAGTTGGTACGGCCCACGGTGGGTGTGCTGTAATTTCTTCTTCACATGCCATCCAGTACTGTCATTGCTTCCTGAGGCTCACCATCTGGCTGCTACATCCATCTGTTGCCTCTCATATTCTCCTTCAATTTGAAACTCTGGGATCATTCTGTATTTATGCAGCACTTAGTACAGTGGGGCTCCAGCAACCTCATACAAACAAAAACAATAATATCACAGACTATGTCTACACTTGCAAGTTAGTTCGAATTAAGGAAGCTTAATTCAAACTAACTTAAGCCTTGGCCACACTAGGCTTTAATTAGCTTGAATTAAGGGCTTCCTAAATTCGAACTAATAAATTCGATTGCTTAGTTCGAATTAATGGTTAATTCGATCCGTTAATTCAAACTAATCCAATGTGGCCATGTTAGTTCGAACTAACTGCTTAGTTCGAACTAATTGGCAGATTGACCTTCATGCAACTGACTAATTCGAACTAAGCAAGTGCCCTGCATGGCCATGGCTAGTTCGAACTAGCATTCTAGTGGGGCCATGCTAGTTCGAATTAAGTTAATTCAAACTAACTAAAATTAGTTCAAATTAGTTAGCTCGAATTAACTAATTAGAACTAGCTTTTGTAAGTGTAGACATAGCCACAGTGATCAGAACTTTAGAAATTGCTGTTAGACTAGATTCGACAGACACAGAGATGTTTGCCCAGCAGAAGGAAATCATGTCTAGCAGGAATAGAAACAGGATGAGAAACAAGCAGGAAAAAGAGCTGGAACATGGGACAAATATCCATGAAGCTATTTAGAGACAGAAAAGAAACATGGTGGGCTGTGAGCTGGGGCAAGTAGGGCTCACCTTCCATTAATAAAATGATAATAGTTCAAATACCACAGCTTAGTTGGTGTGAATGGCTATGACTGAAGAAAATCTGTGGCAGCCAAGATCCATTCTGTACAGCAGAGAGTGAGTCATCATAGAGCTAATTATGGTTCCCTAATTCTTTGTTGAGACGTTCCCAACTGCAGAGATGCAGGTGGCTTCTCATCCTCTTGTGCTACCTGAGCAGGAGAAAGAAAGTGGAGCAGGACAGTGAATCTGTTCGATAGGGTGTGGCATAAGGGGCTGCTGACTAGGAGAGGGGCAATGGCAATTGGAACTAATAGGTAAGAAGTGGTATGTGTTGTGCAACAATAAATAGTGGCAGCTCAGTGCAAATGTACAAAAGGGAAGATGTTTGTGCTGTTGAACTCATGATTTCCCTGTGAGCATGCATGGCCCATGATAAGGGGGGCTCAGACAGGTGAAATGACTTATCAGAGGTCACCCAGAGCATCAGTGTTAGAACCTTAGTCTGCCTGGACGAGAGTCTTGTCATGCCAGGCATTGCCCAGGGCACATTTCCAAGACTGACTGAAGCTACCATCTCTCTCTCTTGCTTCTGCAATGACATCTGTGTTTCTGCAGAGAAGCCTATATTAACAGCCACGGCTATCACCTGTTCCAAGCCATGCGATTTGCTGTCGAGAAGATAAACAACTCCAGCAGTCTTCTCCCTAATGTCACCTTGGGCTATGAGATCTACAACACGTGCTCAGAATCTGCCAACACATATGCAACGCTAAGCATCCTTGCCCAGAGCGGACAGCACCATGTGGAAGTGCTGGGCAACTACACACATTACCAGCCCAAGACCGTGGCTCTGATAGGGCCATATAGCAGCAACTTTGCCTTCACCACTGCAGCTATGCTGAGCATCTTCCTTATGCCAGAGGTAATCAGTAGCTTGTCAGGAGCAATGCCAAATATACTGTCAATGGGATGGTATCTGTGGCATGCTCAAAACCAGGGGCTGTTTGGGGATAATGCTGATTAATCAGAAGGGCAGGGAGCGGGTTTGTGGTTAGGGGCAGAGAACCAGTGCTCTGAGCAGGTGAAAGAAACTCTCTGGTCCTCTGTGGCACCTGGGACTGAGGCTCAGTCTGACTCCAGCACCAGTTGACCCATTCCTAGCACTGAGAACATGGCATGTGGCAATACTGCTTACTTGCTTATTTTCTGACGGTGTCTTGTTGCAGCCACCACTTCCACGGCCCCTCCACGCACCGGTTCCCTTCACATCCATAGGAGTCACGGATCACATGGCTTCCTCCTGCAGGTGTCAATAACTCCCCTGCTCAGCACTGACCAGAGCCAGTCCCCTTACGTAATCACAGCTCAGTGCAGTTTCCTAGCTGAAAACACATCCTTTCCCTGGTTCCCTTTTGCAGATTAGTTACGAAGCCACCAATGAGCTGCTTAGCCTGAAGAGTACATACCCCTCCTTCCTGCGCACCATCCCCAGCGACAAGCTGCAGGTGGAGGCTATAGTGCTGCTGCTGCAGGAGTTCAAGTGGAACTGGATTGCAATGGTGGGCAGCGATGATGCCTATGGCAGGAAGGGAATAGGGACTCTACAAGACATAGTGGCAAAGTATGACATCTGTGTCGCCTACCAAGGAATCATCCCCATGGCGAAGGGTGCCAGCAATCCAGAACTGACGGAGATGGTTAGAGCCCTCCTGGGGACCAGGGTCAACGTCACCGTTGTCTTCTCCGATCAGCAGAGTGCTGAAAACTTCTTTGCCGTAGTGGTTCAGGAGAACGTGACCGAGAAAGTTTGGCTGGCCTCTGAGGGATGGTCTCTATCCTCAGAAGTCTGGCGCATCCCCAGCATCCACAGGATCGGCACAGTGATTGGATTGTCAATCGAGAACAAAACGCTTCTAGAAATTGAGGAATATGAATCTGCCCATGTGAACTCAGAGAAAACCAATGCAGCTGTGTGTGCCCCGGATTTGGGTACCGGAGGGAGGGACAGCAGCAATGCCAGCAGCAGTGAGAGCACCAGCCAAAGCTGCAATCAGATCTGCACAAGGTGCCACTCGCTCACTTCAGCGCCCCAGGCCTTCGACCTCATGGCCTCCTTTAACGTATACTCGGCGGTGCATGCGGTGGCCCATGGTCTGCACAACTTGCTAGGTTGCTGCTCGGGAGCATGCAGCAAGGACAGAGTCTATCCCTGGCAGGTGAGTGGGTAACTGGGAAAGGCTCCTCTGCACAAGAGCAAAAAGGTGCACTCTGGCAACCGCCTTGCGTGAAGCTGCATGGGGGCTGTCCAGAGCTAAGAACAGGTTTGACTATGTCATAGTAAGAGGCAGGGGGTGGAAGTAGGAGGGAGCGCAAGGATAAATAATCTAGCACAAGCTTTCCAGCTCCAAGATATACCTGATGCCGTCAAAGCAGCTATAAGGTTTCACAGCTGGTGAATTCAGTCCCAGAACAGGCCAGCACAGCTGTGCCATTGGTGCCCTGGAGGGACCATCTCTAAGCAGAAGAGCAGATGGATAGTCTAATGGTTGAGCACTAGCTCAGGACACCTTGGTTCAATTCACTCCTTCCGTACAGACTCTGTATGCCGTGGGGATGTAACCTAGGGTAAAATTTTCAAAAGTGACTTAGGGGCCTCAATCTCCTTGAAAGTCAGTTGAGCTACACACTTTTGAAAAATATACCATTAGTCTCTGTGCCTCAGTTCTCCATCTGTAACATGGGGAAAACAGCATCATCCTGGCTGTGGGTGGTGGGAGAATTCATGGGGAAGAGGAAAAGCAGAAAAGAAATGGACCTTCCCTCTGGTTAAGGCCCTACCTGTCCCTGACTGGGGTCTTTGCCCCAGCAGTTGAAGTTACACATGGGAATCTCAGAGCTTTTCAGTCTGTGGCTCTTGTGTTTTACAGCTTCTGGAAAAAATCAAGCAGGTGAATTTCACTCTTCAGAAAAGTCAGGTGTATTTTGATGCTAATGGGGACCCTCTGACAGGCTACAACATCATCATGTGGAAGTGGATTGGCCAGACCTGGTCTTTTGATGTAATTGGGTCTTTCATCCGGAATCCAGACAGACTGAACATTGACTGGGTTGGAAAGCTGTGGCATACGAAGGATAATCAGGTATGATAGCACCTGAGCCACATATTGGAAAGGGAGGGGCCTGCAGAGTGTCCAGTGGTGGCACCAAACATAGATTATCTGAGAATTACAAACAAAACCAACCTCCTTTTCTTCCTGAAATGCGCCTCTGCATCTAGCTTTCTGTCCCAGTGCTTGGGGGAGCAGAATTCTATACACTCGGAGGGGAGGGGCCTGCCTCCCCACTTCTTATCCTTTGCTGTGTCTCTGAGGCACATTTTTTGGTCATGGTCAGGTTGGCTTCTCCACGGGACTGGCTCCTAGGGTGAAGCTGGGCGCTCAGTATTTCAGGGCCTGCAGCTCCACACTTTGATTCTGACTAGAGGCCATGGAACAATCAGAGCTGGCAGTCCAGGGAACAGAACACTGCCAGGCTCCTGTCATCTGCTTGCATCTGAATTCTCAGAAAAATCTCCCTCAGGCAGAATCACCTCAGGCATAGCCTCTTTCTGCCACTGCTTCAACCCAAGGGCTAGCAGACACCTGCCTCTGCTCCCACCCAGCAGTGCTGACTCCTCCCTGGACACCAAGGGGCTGGAAAGATTAGGCACAGGCCTCTGGAAGATAACCTCAGGAATTCAGCTCTGCTGCTGGGTGTTTGCTCCCTGCAGGTCTGACCCTGGTTCTCTCTCATCTAGGTGCCAGTGTCCTCGTGTTCAAAGGACTGTGTGAAAGGAGAGAAGAGGCGGCAGGTGGGGTCTCACCGCTGCTGCTTTGACTGTATAGCCTGCCCCCCAGGAACCTTCTTGAACAGGAGTGGTCAGTAGCACATGGAGCTGCTCCTCCACGTGGGGGTGGGGGTGTGTCACAGCCAGGCTGAGCCGGCCTATCTAGTCCCTGCCATTCCTGTGTTCCTCTCCTATGCACCTGTCTCCATGCTCCTCTTGTACACGCTTTCTGGAGCCCTTCTCTGTGCTCCTTACTTTCTCCTCCTTCTCCATCCCGGTTCCAATAGTTTCCTCTTCTCCATCTTGTTCCCTTCTCTTGCGGGGCCTGGTGATTAGCCTCTGGGATGCAAATGGCCCAGTGCAGCTTGCTCTCTGCCTTCTCCATTGTAGCTCTTTGGAAGGGCTGCTGTGGGTGTGTAAATACTGGCTCTCCCCCCTACAGAGCAATGTGCAGGCAAGCTGTGGCTCCCTGGAATCAGATGGACGGGTGAGCTGAAGCTGAGAGTCTCATTTCTGGATGCCGCCTGGCTCTCACTGGCTATGTCTACACTTGTTAATTTAAGTCAACTTAGCATGTCTACACTTAAATTTTAAGTCGACTTTGGGGGGACCCTACAAAGTCGACCTAGAGCGTCCACACTTGACGCCTAGGTCGACTTTGTAGGGGCTAGGGGGACCTTGGACTGGTCCATAGTGGCGGGGGGGCACCCCTTGCCAAGTGCCAGGGGGCTCAGCCTTTGCCCCATTGTACCTGGGTACAATGGGGCAAAGGGGGACAGGGACCCTGGCAGGGCACAGGGGCAGGGTGGGCAGGGTTCTGCCCTGCCTTGTGGGGGGGGCCATGCCAAGCTCTCCCTGTGCCACCACCCCCAGCAGGGAGGGCAGTGGGGGAGTCCTGGAGAGCCCTAAGTCGACTTAGAGTCAACTTAGGGCTACTTCAGGTCTACACTGGCTTAAGTCGACTTTCTAAAGTCAACTTAAGCCAAAAGTCGACTTAAAACAAGGTTTTAAAAAGTCGACTTAATTTTCCTTAAGTTGACTTAAGCAGCTTGCTTAAGTCGACTTAAGGAAAGTGTAGTGTAGACGCAGAGTAAATTAAGTCGACCTAAGCAAGCTTAAGTCGACTTAATTTACAAGTGTAGACGCGCCCACTGTGCGCTGTGGATAAGGGGAATCTGATGCGACTGGTGCTGCCTGCTCTGGGAGGATTGGTGAGGCAGGGAGGCAAGGTAGGCAAACCAACCAACCCAGAAAAAATAAACAGCCCCCAATGGCCAAAAACAGCATGGCAGAATTCGGTTAGTGGAAAGTCAATGGTGCTGGAAGCAATCAGGAAATGCCAGGGGATGCCCAGGGCTGGCTGCAGGATTATCTGATCCCATCCCATTCTGATTCAGCTATCCATGCAAATCCATGGCAAGAGAATGTCTTCGGTCCCTTCACTCTCACTCAATAGAAACTAGCAGCCCCCATGTCCCATGAGAGCGGAAGCTTGGGCAACAGCCAGCAGCAAAGAGCCTCAAGAGTGAAACTAAGTGGGCTGGCCCTTCAGAGCTCAGCCAGCAGGTGTAAACACTCTTGCAAGTAAGCTGCACAGTCCAAGGAGAGAGCACTGCTGCAGACAGGCAGCCCCGCCCTGTGGGGCTGTTGCATCTGCTGGCTATTGGCTCACCTAGCACAGACCCTCTCCCTGCACGTGCTTTGATCATTACCAGAAGCAGGACTTTAGGTGGGACCCCTGGTCTGTAAGCCTTAGCTTACTCAGCTAAGCCAACAGCAGCTGTTGCCCCTAGCAAAACTGGGGGGAACCATGCTGGGGGGGATTCTCCCATTCCGTTCCCTTTCCATATTCTGCCACAGGCCACCCCAATGGTATCATAGGACCCTTCAAGTCACAGGAATTGCATCTAGTTACACCAGGGCTGAGGCCTTAGGGTTTGTCAGCTTTTATACTGTCTCACTGACCCCCGCCCAGGTCATTAAAGACCCTACAGCACTTTTCATAAGGGCTGGATGGTTATCCCCAGCATCTGAGTTCCACACCAGAGGCAGCTGCATCCCAGTTGTGAGTGATCCCTATATACATCTTACGTGCTTTGGGATCCTCTCCAGCAAGAGGTGCTGTAGGAAGCTCATTACTACATAACCAGTTTAGTGCATGAGCACCAACTCAGCTCCTCCATTCCCTTCCCCAGCAGACCTCTACAATTGCCAGCCCTGTGCGACAGATCAGTGGGCCCCAATGAAGAGCGAAATCTGCTTCAACCGGATCACTGAGTTCCTGTCCTGGACTGACCCCATCTCCCAGGTGCTGCTGACTGCAATTACCCTACTGCTGCTGCTCCTGGCAGGAACAACTGTTCTCTTTGCCCAGAATCTCACAACGCCAGTGGTCAAGTCAGCAGGTGGCAAGATGTGCTTCCTCATGTTGGGCGCTCTGATCTGTGCCTGCTGCAGCCTGTACTGCTACTTTGGGGAGCCCACCTGGTACACATGCCTGCTGAGGATGCCCATCTTTTCCCTCAGCCTCACCATCTGCCTCTCATGCATTGCAACCCGCTCCTTCCAGATTGTCTGCATCTTCAAACTGGCTTCTAAGTGGCCTGCCCTCTATGGAGCCTGGGTGAAGCACAATGGACCCAACCTATTCATTGGAGCCAGCACGGCCGCCCAACTGGTGATGTGCTTGGTCTCACTCAGCACCAGTCCCCCAGTGCCCAGCAAGGACTATGAGACATCTGTGGAGCTGATCATCTTCCAGTGCTTGGAAAATGACTCTGTGTGGCCTGCCGCACGAGTGCTCTATAACGTATTGCTCAGTGTCTGCTGCTTTGTCATCTGCTACATGGGTAAGGACCTGCCTGAGAACTACAATGAGGCCAAGTGCATCACCTTCAGCCTTCTCATTAACCTCAGCTGCTTCATCGGCTACCTCGTCACCTGCATGGTCTACCAGGGCAAGTACCTGGCAGCCATCACTGTGCTGATCATCCTGGGCACCCTCGCCGGGATCTTCGGAGGCTACTTTATCCCCAAGGGCTACATCATCCTCTTCCGACCAGAGCTCAACACCATTGAGCACTCCCAGATGTCTATCCAGAGCTACACCAGGAAGAGGAGCTCAGACTGAGCCTACTGGCTGGGGGAGCAGGGAGACCTGGGGGTCTATATGGGGAAGGTCGCTTACAGCTATCAATCTCTGTGCTCTCAGCCTCCCAATGTGGGGGAAGAGGGTGTGAGGGATTTGTGCAGGGAGCTGCAGAGGGGTTCTAGCAGAAGCTGGGAATGAAATGGGGAGGGAGGTGCAGGGGGTTGGGGTCAGGTGGGAAGGGGGGAAGAAGGGTGGGATGAGATGAGCTCAGGCAGGCCTGTGACTACCTGCCATCAGTAACCGATCCAGCTGGGCTGTGAGGTGAAAGGAGCTCTGTGTGGAATGGAAGAGGAAGAGTGCACATTGTGAGAGTACAGGGGGCAGATGGGAGCACACTGCTCTGCTGCCAGCTCCAGGGCTGCACTTTGTAGCAGCACAGGGCCGGCTCTAGGAGCTAGACCAGATCCTTAGCCTAGCTTGCTGACACGCCCTTTCCAGCATTCATGGAGCACTCACACACTGGTGTCCTCACTGCCACCTGCCTAGTTCCAGCCTTTGCCAGACAAGCCAGCCACAGGGCACTGGAAATGGGATGGCAAAGAGAGGCATGAGCCAGACGCACAAGCCATTATACTCTGTTAAAGCCCTATCCCCCAGAGACAGAGCTGGGCTTCGTTCTCTTCTCTTCCTATAAAATTACTGGTGAACGGGGCTGGGGTGGGGAACAGGGGCCTGGCACAGGAGACTATTGACAACTTGCTCGTGCCTCTCCACAACTGAAGGGCCTGATGATTTCAGAGATGGTCTCTCAGGCTGGTTACTCAAGAAAAATGAGAACAGCTTCCTGAGAGGCTGGGACCATCGGCCTTCCCAGCTGAAGGTGGGATGGCCAATGGGAAGGGTTGAGCAAACTGGCCAGCACTGAATGAAAATGCCCCTTTTCTATCAGGGGCTCATCTGGGCAGAGAAGGGGCCTTGGAAAATGCTGCTGCTCCTCAGCATCAGGCACACCACACCCAGGTGCAGGCTTCTCACTTCCACAGCCAGGAGGGATACTGAGCAGAGGTAACTTACACAGAGCACTCAGCGATCCAGTTCTCCATGCCCTTCTCCTCACTGCATCTGAAGCCATCTCACAGTGCCTCAGCTCTTTCCTCTCACCTTCCCCACAGGCTGTTCCTCAGCTTGAAAGTCACAAATCTGCCTCACTTACCCTGCAACAGTTTCACTTCAGCCTGGGATTCTTTTTCGCTTCCCCTCCAGAATTCTGCTATTACACTGCTGTCTAGCTCTGCCTCCCCAGAGGTAGCTGGATTTCTGGGTGACGTGAACTGATCTCTGTAGACCCCTTGCAGGGTGTTGTGAGGCTTCCTGAGCTCATGTTTATAAAGTGTTTGGAAATACTAGAGACATGTGCAGTGTCATCATGCTTAGCTTCTTTACCATCATCATTCTGTGTAGTATGGTAGTGCCCAGAGACCCAACCAAGAAAAGGGCTCCAGTGTGCTACATAGCAAGAGGCAGCCTCTGCCCCCAAAGAGCTTACAGTCTAAAGAGACTGGACAGGAAGGCTGCTGGGGAGACAGTGGCACAGAGCTAGGTTCTTGTATTGCCATGACTCTGATGTCAGATCCTAATCCTCCCATTTCAAGAGCACGTTCAGTATTTTTCCTGTGAAAAATCCTGGACTGGAAAGTGGTTTATTGCACCACACGCAGCCAGCTGGCTTCATGGGAAAGTGTCATGCAGATGGCGACCTCTGCAACGAGGCTGAGCGGAGCAGGGCATGGCCACATTGTCTTTACTCTCAATACAGCGAACAGGTCAGCTGTATGGGATGTGAGACACTGGGGAGGTGCTCCTTGTAGCATCTTTTGATGGAAACAGGATCCTCCCAGGGGCTTTGGGATTCCCCCAAAGGCAGGGATGTGGCGGGGTGGAGGGCAAAGCTATGCTATGATCCATGGTTTTCATCCATTTTATCCAGGCATTTGGGGAAGCCCCATGTGCTGTGCTCCCTGGAGGGAATAATCATGCATAGTGCTTGTTATCCACGGATCCAAAAGCAGTAGTCATGTCTAAATACATCATGCTCCCTATTTGACAGAAGGAGCTTGAGGCTGCCGAGGGGGGGGGGTGAGGGGAGGGGAAGCGAGCCACAGGTTCAGGTCAGAGTTGTCTGGGGGCCAAGCCAGTGCCCTCTCCACTAGACCACACTGCCTCCGAGACAGGATGGCTCTAAAAAAAGAGTGGGAAACACCTACCATGTTCAGCTCTGTGTTCGTCTGCCCCAGGACATGGGCTCTTCTTGACTCTTCAGCTGGGCTGGGGCCCTGCAAATGGAAAAAGAGCCACACACACTTTGTGGTACTAGATAGAGACAAAATGGGGAGAATCAGGATCTGGCAAAGTCATTTCCTGGTAAACTCTCTCTCCCTGCAGTGCAGGGATGAGGTACAGTCTGCTCGCTAATGTACATCACAGCCATTTGCACAGCCCTGCTCACAGCAGCATCTGCCAGCATCCTTCTAGGCCGGGGTCCACAGACTTGGGTCCTATTATTCATGAATCTGCCATATAAAAGGTGTGGCAGCTGGATGGTGACAGCCCCCAGCTTTTTACCCAGCTTTGGCCAAATACAGCCAGCAGATGTCTGCTCTGAGAGCCGTGCCAGGTGCAGTACCAGGTGACACTGGTCCCAGCATGCAGTGCAGTCTGGCTAGCATCTCTGGACCCATTTCACCACTGCTCTGCACTTCGTGTCATCGTTCACACCAGCAAAAAGGCAGCAGGCAATGCTACCATTCCATTGTGGCACAATTCCACACGACACTGGTGTAACGACCACACAAGAGTCAGGCAGCAGAGAAGCTGTCTTCCTCTAAGCCAGTCTTGTGGGCTGCATCTCCATGGTAAGGATGGGGCATCTGTTACCTACTCCATTATAGGCAAGACTTGTGTGCCAATAACTTGCCCCCACTCCTACACCTCCTAAGGTGTGGCCCAGCTCCTTCTCCAATACAAGAACTGGTTAGAACGGGACCTCAGAATTCCTGCTGCCTGCGATTTTTCCCCCTGGTAAAGCATAGTAGCTCACCAAGGAATTGGTCATAGATTAAGGAACAGGCAGCAGAAAGAGAAAGCAGCACTAATTTGGCTTTTTCAGATGCAAGAAAATCACATGCCACCAACTTCCATGCGGGAGGCACTGCACTATAACATAGCCCTTTCCGGCTTCCCCCAAGGATTTCAATCTGTTTTACAAACATGAATTAATTCACACAACCCACCAAGTGGTGCTGTTATCCCCTGGGAGGAAGAGGGCAATGTGATACAGAGGGCAATGTGGAAGGGGCAGTAAGTCCACAATTCCTCCATCACAGAGATCCTTGCGCTTGCTTCTCAGCCTATTGTAAATCCACAAGAACTTCCAGGCCCAGACAACCACTTTTAAGAACATAAGAACATAAGAAAGGCCGTACTGGGTCAGACCAGAGGTCCATCTAGCCCAGTATCTGTCTACCGACAGTGGCCAGTGCCAGGTGCCCGAGGGAGTGAACCCAACAGGCAATGATCAAGTGATCACTCTCCTGCCATCCATCTCCATCCTCTGATAAGCAGAGGCTAGGGACACTATTCTTAACCCCTTTCTGGCTAATAGCCATTTATGGACTTAGCCACCATGAACTTATCCAGTTCCCTTTTAAATATTGTTATAGTCCCAGCCTTCACAACCTCCTCAGGTAAGGAGTTCCACAAGTTGACTGTGCGTTGTGTGAAGAAGAACTTCCTTTTATTTGTTTTGAACCTGCTACCTATCAGTTTCATTTGGTGACCCCTGGTTCTTGTATTATGGGAGTATTTAAACAACTTTTCCTTGTCCACTTTTTCCACATCAGTCATAATTTTATATACTTCTATCATGTCCCCCCTCAGTCTCCTCTTTTCCAAGCTGAAGAGGCCCAGCCTTTTCAATCGTTCCTCATACGAGGCACTCTCCAAACCCCTAATCATTTTAGTTGCCCTTTTCTGAACCTTTTCTAGTGCTAGAATATCTTTTTTGAGATGAGGAGACCACATCTGTACACAGTATTCGAGATGTGGGCGTACCATGGATTTATATAAGGGCAATAATACATTTGCAGTCTTATTTTCTATCCCCTTTTTAATGATCCCTAACATCCTGTTTGCTTTTTTGACCGCCTCCGCATTTTGTGCCACGCATTACTATGCAGATGTGACCAGGGCTGTCTGCAACTCCACACCCAGACATGCAGCCAGTTTTAGTCAATAAAGGCACATTCACATGAGGGAATTGCAGCAAAAAATCTTCCCGGCCTGAGAAGAGACTGTGAAGGAAAAGTAGCACAGGAATCTAGAAAAATGGGCTTAGGTAAAGCACAGCACTTCCAGAAGGTGTGTCAATGAAGGGCTGCAGAAGGAATGCCTAGGCCAATTTCTTCTAAAGAAGTGTCCACTGACTTGAGGCACTAAATATTTTTAGGGGTGCAACTTGATCCTCAACACTTTGAAAGTCAAGCCCAAAGTATCTGCAACTCCTGCTAATTTCACCTGAAGTGGTGGACGCTCAGCACCTCTGAAACATCAGGCAGCGGCTTTCTCAGAGTCACAATGGGGAGGGAGGGAGAAACAGATTCAAAACCAGCAGGCACTTCTGACACTTTCAGCCATAATGACCACAAGGAAAGAACCAAGTTTAAAGGGCACAAGACAGTAACTTCTTCTTAGGGGGTTATTAGTTCAGAGGTCCTCCTGCCTTGGGCACCTCCATGGCTGGTTTCCTGAACTACCCAAGCTATGATTTCTGACCAAAGAAGAGTTCTGTGCAGCTTTAACAACACTCTGCAAATTGACCCATGCCTGCCAAATGGTCTGTCTCAGAGCTAGCCAGTCCTCAGTGACATGGGCACAGTCTTGGTCTATCAGCATCCACAAGCTAGACTTTCATGGAACAACCCTCCAGGAAGTCCTTTGGCAGGAGGCCGTGAGAAATCCTGGCAGGGCACCTGTTGAGGGACAGAATCAAAGACTATCACAGTCCTGGGCAGAATTCACTCAGGTCCTGCTGGCAGCATTACGGGCCATTCTTCTGGAATAAACACAACTCCGGTTTTTGACAGCCAATACACTGCCCCTGGCCTTCCTGTACAACATTAAGGAACTCTCGTCTAAGGAAAACCTGTTTGTTCACAGAAAGATTTCACTCTGAGCAGACATTTCTCCCTAATCAGAAGTGGATTCAGCACACGGCACTGTGTATGAAACGATTCATTTACTTCACTGGTCCCAGGGCCCCTCAGATGCATCATTAATGCTGACAGACCCACTCATGCTCAAAATTTGCCAGCAGAACAGCTAAGTTTCTCACTCAAAAGGGATTTTCCGCTGTTCACTACCAACAGCTGTTGCTCAGAAAGCTAAGGCTTAGAGCATTTGAGCCTCCTATGTCTCTCACACAGCCTGTTGTGGTGGTGTGAATGGCAGCAAATGCCAGCAGAGCACTGTTAACCCACCACCTCAGACTCCCCGCCACACCCACAATACACCTCTCATCCCAGCCATCTACAGCTACATTTCTCCTTTCACAGCATAATATGCCTCCTGCCTACTGTTCCTGGGATTCCGCAACGGGAGCCAAGTGTGTGAAACTCCAGCCAGAGAGAGACCCACATATGCTGAGCATTAAAGATAGAGGAGACTGACAGCTACTCAACTAGCGACTGCAGGGATTTGTTACAGACGGAGATCTAACTCTCCTCCCATATGCAGAGCACAATGACTACATCGCGCTGCATGGGGAGAGGTGAAAGCGGTAAGTTCTTAACATGCATTTGCTCTACACTCTTTGGGACCAGTTCTGCTCTGACTCACGTCAGTGCAACTCCACGCATGCCCCTCAGCTTACACTGGTGAGAGAAACACAATCCAGGCCCATCATCCACATGACACTAAGGACAAGGATGCAGGAGAGCTGGCTGTATCTCAAAGAAACCTTATTGAGGGCACAGGAACAAACCATTCTGATGTACAAAAATAATAGGAAATATGGCAGGCAACCAGCTTGGCTTAGAGAAATCTTTGGTGAGCTTAAACTCAAGGCTATGTCTACACTTGCAAGTTAGTTCGAATTAAGGAAGCTTCATTCAAACTAACTTAAGCCTTGGCCACACTAGGCTTTCATTAGTTCGAATTAAGGGCTTCCTTAATTCGAACTAATACATTTGATTATACCTTTCGAACTAACCCTTAATTTGACTTAGTTAGTTCTTATTAAGTCAATGTGGCCATATTAGTTCGAACTAACTGCTTAGTTCAAACTAACCGGCACATTGAGCTTAATGCAACTGACTAATTTGAACTAAGTAAGTGCCATGCATGGCACTTGCTTAATTCGAACTAAAATTCCACTGGGGCCATGCTCATTCGAATTAAGTTAATTCGAACTAACTAAAATTAGTTCGAATTAGTTAGTTCGAATTAACTAATTTAAACTAACTTTGGTAAGTGTAGACATAGCCAAAAAAGAAACTTATAAGAAGGGGAAGCTTAGATAAATAATTAGGGAGGAGCAAAAAAATATTGTTCAGGCATTGTGATGGAGTCAAGCCTGAGGAGGAGGGTACTCCTATTTGTAGAGACCTGCACGGATACAAAAATGTGGATCCGCAACCGATCCATATCCCAGGCATGTAAGCATGTATCCAATCTGGAATCTGCATTTCCATGTTTTGTGGGTATCTGTAACCGCCCCACCCCTGCCCTGCAGCAGCTCCGCTCTGCCCTGCTCAGCTCCTCTTCATTACACTGTGCTTCTGTTTTGTATTCCTGCCTGTGTGTGCTCTGTAATGTAACAACTTAAAAGCAGGGGCTTAGTAAATGTGCGCACACTTTTTATTTTAAACATCATAGGGAGTCCTTTGGATCTTGGTGCAACCTCTGTGTTTTCTTCTGGGGCAGCTGCCTGTCAGTTCCTGGATTGTTAGCGAGCAGCAGCTGCCTCACACAGAGCCCGAGGAAGGCGGCAGGGACGGCGGCACTAGCCAGCAGCTCCCAATACTGTTTGTTCAGAGCCCTGCTGGCCCTGATCATCTGGTTATTCCACCTACTAGAGTGAAGATCAGGTCACTCAACTGTTCAGCATGGGCAAGGTAATTCATTCAGCTGAGCGATCAGATGGGGAGGCTGGCAGCCAGAGAAGGGGGGAAGCAGCAGCCCATCATCAGCTGATGTGCGTGGGCTCTGGCGAGCTATGTTCAGGGAGCACGAGAAACAGCTGAGAGGGGAGAGAGTTGCCAACAGTTCCTAGTGTTTTTCAGAGCCTTTGCTGGCTCCGATCTGAGCAACTGTTATTCTGCCTGGGCTGGGCTGGGCTGGGCAGTCTGGGCTGCTGCAGTTTCTCAGCTGATCAGTGGAGGTGGGGACTGGCCATTGAAACTGAACATCAGCTCTGATGGGCTGGGCTCTGGCTCTCACAGTCTGGAGTCAGAGACTGAAGGACAGCTGGGGGCAGGATCCAGGACCCGGATGAGCCAGTAAAAGCCCGATGATGTTCAGAGCCCCGGCTAGCCCAGATCCGAGCAACTCTTATTCTGTCGGGTCTAACCCTGTAAAACGGGGGCTGCTGAGATCACTCAGCTGTTTGGTGCTGGGGGGAGTGGCCGGCAGTGGGGGATGTGGGAGGGGGAGCAACTGTTACTCCAACTGGACTGGCCCCTGGATTCAGTCAGGGCTGCAGCTGTAACCAATCAGATGTTCTGGGCAGAGCAATGGTGCTCTCTGCACGTACAGCCATGACCAGATAAAAATAGTATCCATACCCGAGCCGCAATCCGCAGCAACGGGTCTGCGGATATCTGCATTTGCACCCGCGGATGTGGATAACCGCGGATAAGAAGCGGATATCCATGAATTTGCAGGGCTCTACCTATTTAGGTATATAAGAGGAGGCGGCACTGGACCTGGATCCCCTTGAGTATGGGGGACAACTAATGAGAAAACAGGGACGGGTGTGATGGTCACAGGTTCAAAATTAGGGACTCAGATGGGGACACTGAGCAGAGAACCCCTCACAGTGTCCACTGCTCCCGGAGGGTATTGAGGGAGCTAGCGGACGCTGCCCAGAGGAACTCTGCCCAGAGACATGATCGGACAAGGCGTAGGCCTCACTAAGCCCCAAATAAAATATAGAGCTTAAATCTGAGCATTTGAAACCTTTGAAGAAACATTCCACTAACACTCATGTTAACTAAAGAGACATCCTGTGACCCTGAACAATATAACACACTGAGACACCAAATGCCCACAAACAGATAATGTTACAGTTTAATGGTAAGAAACAAAGAAACTGAATGAGAGTGGTAAGACGATGATTCAAACAGAGACAGACTCCAAAGACTGTAACAAGATGTTTTATGATTATGTAACACTCCTGTAAAAGTTTGTTGTGATTAAGTTTTCTTTTTAATTTAGATAAAAAGTAAAGTAGTGATAGATTGATAGTTTTAAGTTTTAGAAAGGGTGATTGAGAGAAGAGTGACTCGAATGGTATGCATGAATGGTTCATAGAGGTGGGAAGTACTGGACCTGTAATGAGGAGGATCCGGATAGCCGAAGAATGCATGAAAGGAGTAATGCTACCAGGAGATGGCACCTATCAAGGGCATTAATACATCAACATGATAAAGTTTGCAACAGGAATCAGACAAGAAAGACGTCATGTTCATTATTTTGTAAAAGATGTATAATAACATCAAAGATTGGAATGACATGACACATTGATTGACTTTGTGGTTTGGCCCTATAAAAAGGGTGAAGAAAATTTGGGACTTTGGGTTCGTTCTGCAAACTCCTGATATTCTGATAACACAGGGATCAGAAATAGGCCTCACAGTCACAGAGACCCCCCTCAGCCAACCTCCTTTCCCTGGTTTTTTAGATGGCTACCTTGGCATAGGCCAAGAGGAGTTTGGTGAGGAGGTCCCATGACTTTGTGGGGCCACAGATGGGGAGTGCATATAAAAACAAGTGTGGGGAGAAGTGCAGCCAGAACCTCAATAAGAGGTTCTGGAGGAGCAGGAATAGGGGCTGCAACCTGGCGCATTCCAGGTATGCATGCGCCAGGGTCTCCTTCACGCCACAGAAGGGGCAGGTGTTGAGGCAAGGGGTGAACCATGCCAAGTACACGCCCGTGCTCACGGCTCCATGGAGGAGCCACCAACTGATGTCCCTGGTGGGCCTTGGAGTCAAGATGGCATACAGGCTTTCCGTTGGTGGTAGTAGATCCCACCATTTTGTGTCAGGGCAGGACATGAGGGTGAGGAAGTGGATGGTGTGGAGCATGAGTGTGTACAGATATTTACGAGGCACGGTTCAAAAGCAAGCTGGCTGCAGATCCAGCAGCCAGCTCGGTGCATGGGGTGGGGGCGGCCAGAGGGGAACATGGGGCCAGGGCCCAATCAAGAGCGCCAGAGGGTCAAGGCAGAGGTGAAGGCAGGGAACACCCTCTCGCAGGACCTGCTCGAGGTACAGGAGGATACTCCCTATTTGGATACCAGGTGGGTGGGGGGTGGGTGCAAGCATGCCCACTGCTAAAACCCCTCCCCCAGCCTAAGGGGAGTTGGCACTAGGCCCAGAGGAACTCTGTCCAGAGACATGATCAGACAAGGCTCCAGAAATAGGCCCCACAGTCACAAACACCCCCCTCTGCCAACCTCCTTTCCCTGGTCTTGTTGATGGCCACTTTAATGAGGGCCAGGAGGAGGTTGGAGAGGAGGGCTTGCGACTTTGTGGGGCAACAGATGGGGAGTGCATATAGGAACAAGTGTGGGGAGAGGTTCTGGAGGAGCCGGAATAGGGACTGCAACCTGGCGCACTCCAGATATGTGTGCACCAGGGTCTCCCTCACGCCACAGAATGGGCAGGTATTGAGGCGAGGGGTGAACTGTGCCAAGTACACACCCGTACTCACGGCTCCATGGAGGAGCTGCCATCTGATGTTCCTGACGGATCACGGGATCAAGGTAGCATACAGGCTGGCTCACCAGGGGTCCTTGCCCTCCGATGGTGGTAGTAGGTCCCACCATTTTGTGTCGGGGCGGGACACAAGGGCAAGGAAGTGGATGGTGTGGAGCATAAGCCATGTACAGATATTTACGAGGCACCGTTCAAAAGCAAACCGGCTGCAAGTCCAGCAGCCAGCTAGGGATGTGGGGTGGAGGTGGTCGGGGGGGGGGGGGGGGGGGGTTGTGAGGCTGGGGCCCGATCAAGAGCTCCAGAGGACCAGGACTGAGGGGAGAGCAGGGATCACCCTCTCGTAGGACCTGCTTGAGGTACAGGAGAGTACTCCTATCCCGCCCACTACTAAAACCCCTCCACCAGCCTAAGGGGAGGAGGCACTGAGCCCAGTTCCAATTACATTACTTAGGACAACTAATAAGAAAACAGGGACGGGTGTGATGGTCAAAGGTTCATAATCAAGGATTCTGAGGGGGACACTAAGCAGAGAACCTCGGACAGCGCCCACTGCTCCCAGAAAGTATTGAGGAAGCCAGCGGATGCTGCCCAGAGGAATTCTGCTCGGATGCGTGATTGGACAAGGGACCAGAAATAGGCCCCACAGACGCAGGCACCTCCTTCGGCCAACCTCCTCTCTCTGGTTTTATAGATAGCGGCCTTGGTGTAGGCCAGGAAGAGGTTGGCGAGGACGTCCCGCGACTTTGTGGGGCCACAGATAGGGAGTGCATATAGAAAGAGGTGTGGGGAAATGTGAAGCTAGAACCTCAATAAGAGGTTCTGGAGGAGCCAGAAGAGGGACTACAACCTGGCTCATTCAAGGTAGACGTGCGCCAGGGTCTCCCTCACACCACAAAAGGGGCAGGTGTCAGGATGGGAGGTGAACCACGCCAGGTACACACCCGTGCTCATGGCTCCATGGAGGAGCCACCAACCGATGTTCCCGGTGGGCCACGGAGTCAGACTGGCATATAGACTGGCCCACCGGGGGTCCTCACCCTCCACAGGTGGAATTAGGTCCCACCATTTTGTATCGGGGCGGGACACAAGGGCAAGAAGAGGATGGTATGGAGCACGAGCATGTACAGATATTTATGGGGTGGGTTCGGAAACAGGCTGGCTGCAAGCTCTGCAGCTGGCTCGGAGTGTGGGGGCGGCCAGGGGGGCTCGTGGGGCCAGGGCCCAATCAAGAGCTCTGGAGGACCAGGACTATGGGGAGGGTGGGGAGCACCCTCTCGTAGGACCTGCTCGAGGTACAGAAGAGTACTCCTATTGAATAACTGGGGAGGTGCGCCCACCCACTACTAAAGCCCCTCCCCCAGCCTAAGGGGAGGAGGCACTGGACCCAACCTCCAAGTAATTACGGGGGACAACAAATGACGAACGGGAACGGGTGTGAAGGTCAAAGGTCCAAAAGGAGGGATTCGGAGGGGGACACCGAGCAGAGAACCTTGGACAGCGCCCACTGCTCCCGAAAGGTATCGAGGGAGCCAGCAGACGCTGCCCAGAGGAACTCTGCTCGGATGCGTGAACGGACAAGGGACCGGAAGTAGGCCCCACAGTCGCAGGAACCTCCTTCAGCCAACCTCCTCTCTCTGGTTTTGTAAATGGCCACTTTGGCATAGGCCAAGAGGAGGTTGGCGAGGAGGTCCCGCGACTTTGTGGGGCCACGGATAGGGAGTGCATATAAAAAGAGATGTGGGGGAAAGTGCAGCCAGAACCTCACTAAGAGGTTCTGGGGGAGCCGGAAAAGGGGCTGCAACCTGGCGCATTCGAAGTAGACATGCGCCAGGGTCTCCCTCACACCGCAAAAGGGGCAGGTATCGGGATGGGGGCTGAACCACGCCAGGAACACACCCGTGCTCACGGCTTCATGAAGGAGCCGCCAACTTATGTCCCCGGCGGGCCGTGGAGTCAAGGTGACATATAGACTGGACCACCAGGGGTCCTCGCCCTCCACAGGTGGAATCAGGTCCCGCCATTTTGTATCGGGGCGTGACACAAAGGCAAGAAGTGGATGGTATGGAGCACGAGCATGTACAGATATTCATGGGGTGGGTTTGGAAACAGGCTGGCTGCAAGCTCTGCAGCCGGCTCGGGGTGTGGGGTGAGGGCGGCCAGGGGGGCTCGTGGGGCCAGGGCCTGATCAAGAGCTCTGGAGGACCAGGACTATGGGGAGGGTGGGGAGTACCCTCTCGTAGGACCTGCTCGAGGTACAAAAGAGTACTGGAAGGTAGATATATTAGCCCCAGTCTTAGTAAATCTCTGTTTCCAGGGTAACTAGGGCAGGACTGCTCTAGGCCAATTAGAGTACCTTACACCAATTAGGGCACTTGAGGCCTATTAGGGCAATTAACCACAGTAGATAAAAAGCCTCTGTTGCTGCTAGGCAAGGAGGGTTTTGAGTGTAGTGTGTGGAGGTAGAGCTAGGAGTGGAGTTGTGTGTGGAGGAGAACAGAACAGAGCGGAGCAGAGGAGAGCTGAGATGGATGGAGCTGACCAGTAACTGTTACTGCCAGCACTTGGGAGATACAGGTTGTCAGGGCAAGCTCATCCAGATGAGCCTTGGGGGCCCAGGCCCAGCGGTCTGTGGGGTGGAGAGCCCAACTCCAGGTCAGAAGGGACTGGGGATCTGTAATGCTGGGAGTTTGGCGGTTGGAAAGTCACGCCTCAGCTGGTTGCCAAAGCTTGAAGCACAGGACTCCCAGGGACTGAGTGCGCCCTCTCTGCCAAAGCATGACTGGAGTTGAAGCTAGCAAGGGACATGAAAGGTAACAAGAGAGTCTGCAGAACTCGAACTTATATGCAAATTTGACTCAGTTGCCTTGGGGTTAAACAGGGACTATGGATTTTTCTCGCATTACATCAGGTGAATTGACCTCCCCCCTCCTCTATGTGCTGTTCCCCAGTGTTTTGAATCCTAACACCTACTTTGATTTGCTGTTACAGCCTGACCTGATGCTGTCATACACTCCCCTGCATTTAATTTCCTCCCACTCTGTAACTTTCCTATCTTCAAAGCGTCTGACAAACTGGGATTTTCTCCCACGAAAGCTCATGCGATGAATAAATCTGTTAGTCTTTAAAAGTGCCACAAGACTCTGTTGCCAGTAACCATTAAGGCTTTGTTTACATGTAGCACATTCTAATGGAAACATTTTCTAGTTACTATAAAACCTTGCTGTTGCCCAATGCACTCCCTAATTTTTTCAGTGCAGCTGGCAGGTCCCCATAACAGACAGCAAACTTGTTTTCCACACCATCAGGCCCTGTTTCAGGATCTAATAACCTGGTGTTGTCTACAAGCCATTGCATTGGGGACAGCGCACCTGGCCCTCAGTTTGGAGAACAAAAACACCACAGGCTATTCACAGGCACCCAAGAATGCCAACACCACTCTCCTTAAGGCCTTATTTAACTAAATTGGTTTAATACCATACCTTCATGCAATGTGCTTGTAAAAGCCTGCCATAGGAGATTCATCTGTTATCATACATAAATAAAGGAGGGCAATTGCCTTGCTCAGTCTCACAAGTTTCCAGCCAGATGCCAGAAAACTGCTGGGTTTCCGTGAGATAACAGCTTCAGCAGGCTCCTGCAGAGAGATACCAAGGCACAAAAACCTGGCTCATGCCCAAACTGGAGAAAGCAGACATCCTGATCCTAAAGTGAAATAATCATGCACAGGGTATATTGTCGGCTGGTGAGAGTTGGGGCAGTTACACTTAACCCCAAAAGAAAATTTGACCTCAGAACTTGAAACGCCACTCAGCGCTGGGCGGTTCACACTGGGGCCAGTCCCAAACTCGGCCACACTGGGGCAAGCACGGCCACGAGCCACGTCCCTGGGCACTCAGCTCGTTCCAGCCAGAGCCCGACCTTGCTGGCTGGACCCACCGGGACTGCGCTGTGTCAGCCCCGGCTTGGGACCGGTCCCCACGTGGGATGGGCTCCAGAAGCGACAGCCTGTCCCGTTCACACGTCTCTGACTGCCCAGGGGCAGGGTGCGCAGCGAGCCCGTGGAGGGGGCAAGTGCAGCGCAGGAGGACGGAGGCTCGTCCGACTGCAGCAGTGGGAGCGCGGGGAAACCGGGCACTCCTCCCAGCCCCCCAGAGGGCCCCTCCTCAGCCCGGAGCAGCCCCAGCGTCACTCTCGGAACGGCAGGGATTTAGGCTCCGCCCACGCCCACCCCTTAGTTACCGGTCCCGCCCTTGTTACCCTTTACGGTTCTTTATTGGTGGCCCCGCCCCCGCACCGCTGCGTCGTGTCGTCACGTCCGGCGACGCTTGCGGAAGATGGCGGCGGGCCGGCCCCTCACCTCGGGGCCGCAGTAGCCGCCCTGGATTCCCTGCTGCGTCAGGGTTCTCGGGCGCTCCGCTCCCACGTGGGCTGCCAGCGCACAGCACCTGCGGAGGTGAGGGGCGTTAGCGCGCGGCCCTCCCTGCGGAGCCGCCCGGCGCGGGGAGGTGGGCTCTGCTCCTGGGGTGGAGCTAGGCGTGGCCGGAGGGGATGGGGGCAAGGTCTCCCCCCAAGAGGGATCGGAGGAGGGGTCGACGTCTCCCTCTCGAGGGCGGGCGGGTGGGCGGGGATGAGGGGCTATGTCCCCTGGGAAGGGTGAGGTGGAGCCCCCGCCCATGGGGCTGCTTTCTCTTCCGCCTTTTTTCCCTGACACTTCATGCCACTTGGTTCGGGCCTGCAGGCTCACTTCTGCCTTCTCTCCTTGCAGACCATGGACGGCTCCTTTGTCCAGCACAGCGTTCGCGTCCTGCAGGAGCTGAACAAGCAGCGGGAGACGGGCCAGTACTGTGATGCTACCCTGGATGTGGGTGGTCTGGTGTTCAAAGCCCACTGGAGCGTTCTGGCTTGCTGCAGCTGCTTCTTCCAGAGCTTGTATGGCCTTGGTGCCTCCAGCAGTATCATTCTCCCTGAGAGCTTTGCTGAGATCTTTGAGCTCCTGCTGGACTTCTTCTACACTGGGCACCTCGCACTTACCTCAGAGAACCAGGAAAAAGTGCTTGTGGCTGCCAAGGAGCTCTGTGTCCCTGAAGCTGTGGCGCTGTGCCAGAGCTTCAAGCCAAAATGTTTGTATGGCAATGATCTAAACAACCTGTGCCTTCCTGAGAAAGGTCCTCGGGGAGATCTCAATAGTCATTTACAGCAGCCAACAGACTCAGTTGGAGAGAAAGCTATCAAAGCAGTATCTAAACCTAACGTTGCTAGAGAAGCCAGCCCCAGCTGCTGCACTAGGAGAGCCAGACTAACCCAGGGACCACGTGGGAGCCCATCTCTTAGGGAAAGGCTTAAAAGGGCTGTTAAAACAAATGCACTGAGCAATTCAGGTGAAGTAAAGAACACCCAGGAGTGTAAAGAACTAAAAAGGCCACCTAAAAGAGGAGGCACCGAGGACAGAGGCATCAGCAATGAGGTGGTGTGTGGACCATGTCCTAACAGTGTTTCTTTTGTGAAATAAGAAACTATTTTTTCTTAGAACTAAAGGTTTTAAAATTTAAAGGAGAGATTTGCTCCTGAAAACTTAAGCATCAAGCTTGTAGGATGTGTCTGCTAACCTTCTCAGTACAGTACTAAGATACTGTATTGAGGTGGTTGTGGGACATTGAGACTTAATTGACTACTATAACTAGTTTGAGTTCTACAAATAGAAGATTCTACAGAAATATGAAGTATTTAATATTTTTCATATTAATTGGGTTATTTAGTTTCCTGGAGCAAAGCCTCAATACCTACAATTTCTTAATGTTTGTGTATTCAAAAAGGAAGAATTTGGCCATCTTAAAATAATTTCTTAATGAAATTTTATCTGATCTTGGAGCCAAAGTACATATTTAATTTAAGGGCAGGAACTTCAAAACCACTAAAAAGAAATAACTTCTTGTGCCATGTATATTAGCCCTTTGAGAGTCAATAGTGCAGGACACTAATGAGACCAATGCTGTGGCTGTAGTTTGAAGAGGGCTGCTTAATAACTATTAACTAATAACTATTTCTCTACAAGCTAAGATGATAATAGGCTTGTGGAGTTTGCAAAGATTCCTGGGTACAATAACAAAAGTTTAGGTTTTAAAAACCAAACCAGCAAGGAGGCAGCTTGCTTCAGCTGCTGCAAAGATGCTTTTCAAGAGAGTTGTGTTTGGGTGAGTTAACATCTGGAATAAGCTAAACACATCTAGTATACCAGAGTTAGACTCTATCCCTTGGAGATGTTCTTAGTCAAACCCACTGATTTTTAGTTTTATTTTCCTGCAAGTTTCTTCTCATCAAACAATGGTGCTGCCCACAAGCTCCAGAGTTTAGCTGATTTCTATTATACTGCAGTATCACTGTAGGCACAACTTCATGTTCTGCTCAAGGCATTCATTGAGTTAATGTAATGGCATCCCTGTTCCATCGCAGTGGGAAATGCAGGTGGTTCAAGTTGTTGATGATGTAGCAGCGGAAGATTATGGAGGAGTGCATGAGGAAACCGATGAAGATTACATTCCCAAGAAAAAGAGCCTGAGGACCAAAAAGAAATCAAATTTGGCCAAAAAGCCTAGCAGTTCGAAGCCTGCAGGGCTGCTAGAGGCTGGGACTCCTGGGAACCGAAAAGGTACAGCTGTGCCAGTTGAATGCCCCACATGTCATAAAACCTTCCTCAGCAAATATTATCTTAAAGTGCATAACAGGTAAACATTCTGATTTTTATTCCTGTACCTTCCCTGTAGTAAGAGGGACTTGTGCCCTCACTGGCTTCCAGCAGGGCTGAACTGTGGAGAGCAGTGGTGCTGAGTAGCTGAACTTGAGCTCATTTCTGAATTTAAATGCACAGGTTTAGGCCAGTAGTTTTCAAACTTTTTTTCCTCAGGACCTAGTTTAAAAAAAATCATTTATGCCCCCAACCCAATAATGAATCTTTCAGCAGTGCATTCAAGTCTTTTGGTGACAGGAGCAGGGAGCACTGCAACCCAGGATCCAAGGGTCTGTGACCCAGTACTGGGTCCCAACCCATGGTTTGAAAACCATGGGTTTAGGCCATGAAATAATACTATTGTGAAGAATTGAAGATCTGAGAGAATAGTCCATGCCTAAAGGAGTCTCTTACTTGGCTGTAAAAAAACCCAAACAAATAAACTCTCCAGGACCAGGATGAAAATCTCCTGGGGTACTGAGTTCCAGAGGGGTAGCTGTGTTAGTCTAGTTTAGCAAAACAAACGAGTCCTCTGGCACTTTTAAAGACTAACACATTTATTTATTGCTTGAGCTTTCGTGAGGATCTTTGATAGACGAAGCACTTAGCCCTGGCATTTCTCATCTGCCTTTTATGTTTAGTTTGATCACATTTTCTTGTTTGCAATTGGCCAGGGGAAACCCCAGTGAAGCCCTCCATATAGACTCCTGGAGTCACCTCTTGGCATAGTGTCTCTTTCAGAACTGAACCCAGATAGTTGTTAAGGCATTAGTTGAGGCAAGGGGAGAAAAACAACTTGAAATGTACTGAATTTACATGAGTCTGAAATGGCTCCAGAGGTTTTGGTATATAATGCATATCAAGCCTCTTCCATTCTCACAAGTCTGGGCTGGGAGTTGGTACTGTTCAAGCAGAGATCACAGCTTGTCTGTGTAGATCAGCGGGTTGAGGGAGTGCGGCATCAGGGAGCAGATCTCAGTGAACTGAGGAGGAGATGGAGGAACTGCCACCTGTTAAAGATTTGGTCAGACCCCATATGTGGAGCTGTCTGAACTCGGATGTTAAAAATAACTTGAAAACAATCCTAGACCCAGAGGGTGACTGGAGCTCTTAGCCCCTAAGCAACAAATGAAAAAACATGTAGGACCTCAGAGTTCATAACTAATGGCTAAAGGTTGAACTAGCCCACAGTAGTAGCAGCAGCAGGAGGGGGTCCTAGGTTTGGTCTTTAAAATGCAGAGGGAGCTCTGGTCACAGGTCAGCATTTCCTATCACAAACTGCAGCCTGGTAGTAGTGGACAGAGAGCATGGCTTGAGGTGATGGCTATATTCTGGAGAAGCCATGGGTGAGTGCTCTGCAGAAGAGCTCTGGTGAACTGTTGTATGTGAAATGCCATGGGAGCAGTAGACGAGTCCTAAAAGATAGCATTCAGAAGGGTCTCTTAGATTTCTCTCTATCTCTTTGGATGTTAAGATGTATTCTAACAACTTTGACCACAGATAATCTGCTGGTGTGAACAACATCTGACTGAATTTCTGAAGTCTTTAGTGCCCCTTCCCACGCCCAAATAGCTTGCTACAAATGAAGAGTGCTTCAGTATCCCCTTGATGGGGACTGTCAGCCTAAAAATGACACAGTCTTGTAAAGGTCCAATTGTCAATGAAGCCCCTCTTGCCACAGGGCAGATTTGGTTAATTGTCTCCTTGTCTCTGAGAGTCTGCTTCTCCAGTGTAACTCAGTTAAGGCTGTAACTTGGGGTCCTCTTGTGTGACTGGCTTTGTAACCTTCCCAAGGAAATACTTTTCTTTGCTGATAAAGACTGAGAATAACAGATACTGTTTGTATTCCTTTTAGGAAACACACTGGAGAAAAGCCATTTGAATGTTCCAAATGTGGTAAATGTTACTTTAGGAAGGAGAATCTATTGGAGCATGAAGCTAGGAACTGTATGAACCGATCAGAGCAGGTACTTCTGGGAACTGGCAAGAAGAGGAGGAGACAGTAGCTGTTAAATTGTTAAAGCAGCAGCCCAGACAGGCAGCATATCCACAGCCACTTGCTTTGTTCACTTTTTGCCTAGATCTGTAACCTGAGCAGTCTGTCCAGAGAAAGATATCTCTTTGGATGCTATGTGCTAAGAGTTGAGTCCAAATCCAATGTTGGGAAACTGAAAAAATAACTCCTGTTAAGATGGAGTTTCTCATAAAATGGAACATTGTGTGCATCGCTGCACAATGCTTAGCTGAGTCTGTTCAAGACCACAGCCCCTCTGTGCTTATGGGAAGTTAGCACAAACACTGACTTGTTTAGAAAAGAATGACTCCCTTTGGCAAACCAAAGCCATCTCCCCAGGAAATAAACAGGTGGCTGAGCAGTAAAGCCTCATGTTAAGCTTTATTAGGAGGGTCATTTTGCTGGGCACCTGATAACATGAGCAGAATTAGAGTCTCCCTTTCCAGCCAGAACCAAGATCCACTTCTACCATAGAAATATAAAATAAAATGGAAGCTACCTCATGTCTCGTCTCCTCACTTGCTACTGTCTGGCATGTGCCAACTGAGACTTCTAATGATGGGTGTACAAATCTGGGGTGGGCTTTGCACACTGACTTGAAGCCAGAAAGCATGGATTGGTGCAACGTGTGTAATTATGACTTGCTTTGGTTTGGGGTTTTGGCATTTAGTATAACCAGAACATCTAGACTGTGATTTATAAAGACACAAGGTTTACAGTCATATGCCAAACAGCATATTCCTGAACTGTGAGGAGTCAAGATTCTGATATGCATCTGTTTCTTCTTGCTTTATCTTCAGTACCTTTTTATCTGTGTCCTCTGTAAGCAGTGCTGCTTCTGTACTGAAGAGGTTCACTGATTATCTCCTCTTCTGTCTTTTTTAGGTTTTCACTTGTTCAGTCTGCCAGGAGATATTTAAGAAGCGAATGGAATTACGGCTGCACATGGTGTCCCACACAGGGGAAATGCCATATAAGGTCAGCACAGTGTCCCTTTGAGCATTCCTGGGAATGACTGAGAGATGTTGTCATGAAAGGGGTGCTTGTGCAAAGAGGCCTTTCTGAGGAACCGGCCACACCTAGCTCTTACACTGAGAGCATGCACCAGCTGCTGGCAGTGACTCAGGGAACTTGGGCAGGTGCTGTGGACATGCACGGCTCACTGGGCTGCTGCCTACACCTTAATTCTGGAATGTTTTGGTTTGCTTCCTTCTCTTCCTGGCAGTTTCATTTATCCTCTGTCTTAGTGCTCTGATCCCATCGATATCTTCTTCCTATCGCCAGACCACAGACATGCTCCATGTATCACTGACTCATCTCTTGATAAAGGGCAATGTGCCTCTTAGGGCAATATGCAGCAGAGAGCCCAAAGACTAAAAGCATGGGTGTAAGTACCAAGGATGCACCTGGAACTTAGGGGCTTGCATGTGGTCACCTGTATAGCCAAGTGGAAAGACACTGGGCAAGGATTTTGTCTTACAGCCTTTCTCTTCTTTCTGCTAGGCCAAGCCCCTTTGGCTACTCTGCATTTCATTAGTGAAACCTTGATCTCTTCTAACTCACTTACAGTAAGGGCTCTGGAAATGGTCAGAGGCTGACTCTTGTCTTATGTATTTCAGTGTTCCTCCTGTGTACAGCAGTTCATGCAAAAGAAGGACCTTCAGAGCCATATGATAAAGTTACACGGTGCTCCAAAGCCACATGCGGTAAGGATGAGGCCAAACTAATGTGGGGGTGGGCAGAGTTGATGTCTTGGGGGTGAATAGGTCCATGGCCATCATGCATTGCAGTGGGAAGGAGGGATAAAAGTGCAGCGGTATGAAGCAATGATGGATCGGCACTTTTACCTGGCCCTAGTGTGGTAGCGTGCCAAGCAAAGTACATCAGCTGGGCTGACTCTAGTTTAGAGGGTGGCAGCTCTAATCCTCACCTGGAGGAGACCTGTGTCCACCAGAGGGTTGGCCTGGACTTTCCTTTTGCTCTTGGCTGTATCTCTGAGAAGACAATTGCATAAGGATGCCTAATTCTACCACCTCCCTCTGCACTTGTAGTGCTCTACCTGCTCCAAAGGCTTCCTGTCTCGAACAGAATTGCGTCTGCATGAGGCATTCAAGCACCGTGGGGAGAAACTTTTTGTTTGCGAGGAGTGTGGGCACAGGGCTTCAAGTCGCAATGGGTTACAGATGCACATCAAAGCAAAACACAGGTAAGGCATATCGGATCCCCTGGGTCACAGCCATATACACATCCTTCACTACAGTCTTCACTGTCTTTCTTTCTTGCAGAGCTCTTGACCTCTAGAACACATTGCAGGGATCAGTCCTGTAGCAGCCAGGAGAGGGGCTAGACAAGACTTGTATAGGTATCCCCCTGCCCCACGTTACTTTTCTTTGTCCTGTAGGGCAAGTTAGTACCGTGAAAGCCACCACTGCTGCTTCCCCCAATGATGTAGCCTATCCCTATGCTGTTTGTGGTCTGTGGAGCTTCCATTGGCTCAGTCTGTGTTCACTGTCTTTGGAAGCTGACCAGGCAGTTCCTGTATCTGGCGTCATGGTGTTCTTTAAGTCACTGGCACATTTCAATGGGCTTCTCTTCATGTTCCCTATTAGGTACTTGGGTTCCCAGGTTTAGCTTTAATGTCTGAGGGGTAAGACATTCCGGCTTCCACTTTTTTTATCTACAGACTGGACTTGGACACTAATAATAGTTCTTAGGCCTTGTAAAGTCCTTGTGTTTTGATACAGGTCTGAAATAGGATTTAATTCAGGAACTTTGGAAGAGCTATGAAAGCTGACAACTCCAAGGGAACTAACCCTTCTAATGTAGAGCTGGGGGTAGGGGTTGTTACTTCCCCAAAAGGCTCCTCAGGATGGGAACTGAACACAGTTCTCATTGTGCTTCCAGAAATGAGCGCCCCTATGTGTGCGAGTTCTGCCATCATGCCTTCACCCAGAAAGCCAATCTCATTATGCACCTCCGCACGCACACGGGTGAAAAACCTTTCCAGTGCCACCTCTGTGGGAAGACATTCAGGACACAAGGTACAGCCTCCCATGCTTGATCTGCGAAGCGGGTGGCCATTACGGCTCTTCATTCCAGCCCTTGGAGAGCTGCACCCCTTGGTGCACATTCTTTCACTGTCTGGGCCCAAGCACCGAATGTGTTTTGTCTTAAGTCCAGCTCTGAGAGTTAACTGAGCAGCGAGGTTTGGAACATAATGAGGTATTCTAACGGGCCAGACCATGTGTCCATCTAGCAGTGTCGGTAACTGAGGCCTTCAGAGGAGGATCGTAAGCAGCAAACCCTAATGCGATGCTCTGCAATTCTTTCCTGATCCTTTTGGGCTCATACTGATGTGATACTGCCTTAGGAATAAGAGAAGGAAAACATAATAGAAGCTAAAAACACTTATCAGCTGAAAGAGAGGGAGAAGTCACTTGCAGTAGCCAGGCCATATGGCGGCTGCTTTTCACTCAGATTCAAAGGGCCAGATACCACAAAAGCATGCTGGGAAAATCTTCCTGAAAGAGGCTGAATCCACTCAGTTCAGTGGTGGCCAGTTATGGAGGAGGTAGCAACTAAGGGAAGAGTTGAAATTCCCTCTTAGAGCCTCAACACCCAGCAAAGTGGAAGGGGAAGATCTTTCCCAATGTTTCCAGAGCTCAAACCTGGTGTATTTGAAGAAGCTCTTTTTTTAAAAAAAAAAACAAAACCCCTCACTATTCCAATCAAATCCAGGTACTTTCTGGATATCTGCTGTGCTCTTTGTTCAAAGTTTACCAGCATGTCATGGTGACACTAAAGTAGATTTTATGGGTCTAATCTAGCCTCTAAATAACTTCTGCAGATTTTTAAAGATGTTCTGTAGTTGATCAATTCTGTTCTTTTTGAAATGCAGTGACATTTGCCTCTGTTCATGCAGAGAGTTTCACGGGTAACTACATGAAATTAACACATTAATTTACCTCTAATTTCATTGGCAATCCCTTTATTGTTTTATTCCTGGATACTGTGGAAGGGAGAGACCAATCACTCTTCGCTGTACACGTAACTGGAATCCCCATTTTCATCTTTCCTAAAAACTGAAGAAAACAGTGTCTGAATCCTGTGCAATCTCTGTAGACTCTGTTGTCTTTCTGTAGCCAGAGTAGTAATAAATGGCAGCCATGCTCTGGTAAATGTTTCAGTACATGAAAGATAAACTTCCTGTCTCTGTCTGTGCTAGCGAGTCTGGATAAGCACAATCGCACACACACCGGCGAACGTCCCTTCAGCTGTGAGTTTTGTGATCAGAGGTTCACGGAGAAAGGGCCCCTTCTGAGGCACATTGCTAGCAGGCATCAGGAAGGAAGACCACACTTCTGCCAGATCTGTGGGAAAACATTCAAAGGTAATGCCCATTTCAGCACAGCAGGAGCTATGAGGACTCCAATTTGCCTTCAGTCTCTTTGTATTAATTCATAATGACCATGCAGGAGCTACTCAGGGAATTACTGAGGCAAATAAATGTCTGAATGCACTCAAATTCTTAAGAAAACTATTTGCAGAACAGAAGTGTATCCAGCATTTCTGTTTTGTCAAATATTGAGTCTCCTGTAAGGATTCTTATATCCATTGCTAATGCAAAAGTCAGCAGAACTGCATTAGTGAAAGCAGAGCAATGGGTGGGCAGGAAGGACAGAGAACACTTTTCCTTCAAACTTTCCTGTGACTTAGTTGGCCAAGTTTGAGGCGTTAACACAGTTCTGGAAAAACGAATCTCCATTTCACCATGGCCTGAGATAGTATGGTCACCACGGCCCTGCTATGGTAACGTTTCCAGTAGCTCAGGCCTGTGATTCTTTAACTCAGGTCTCTTTGTGGCATTGTTCAGACATTCAGCAAGTGGCTAATAAATAGTTTCTAATTTTCCCTTCTCAGCTGTTGAACAGTTGCGTGTCCATGTTCGCAGACACAAAGGAGTGAGGAAGTTTGAATGCACTGAATGTGGTTACAAGTTCACCCGACAGGTATGAGTTTTTTCTAATTCTACTTAAAATCAGCAAGTGAACTGTAAATCCTCAAGAATAACTAGCTTCCCATTTGCAAAGTTCCAAAGGACTAGCCATGTCAGTCTAGCTCAGCAAAACAAATGAGTCTGGTGGCACTTCTAAAGACTAAAATTTATTTATTGCATGAGCTTTCATGGGAGAAAATCTCACTTGGTCAGATGCTTGAAGATGGAGAATATGTTTGTGAATTCAGTGTGTGTTTATTTCCCTGCATGCTTTCTCCACCACTAATGCTAATTCGACCCAATTTTCATAGCAACTTTTTATGTCACCAACATTCCTACACCTTGGGCCTCATTCTTAACTGAGAGATGACTGTACTGCGCATGTTTTGGGTGGGTAATGATGGACTTTGATTATTCTTTTTTAAAGGCCCATTTGAGGCGCCACATGAAGATTCATGACCGGGTTGAAAACTACAACCCCCGTCAGAGAAGGCTGCGGAACCTAATCATTGAGGATGAAAAAGCTGTTGTGGTAGCACTCCAGCCCCCCCCTGAATTAGAGGTGGGGCCTACAGAAGTCATTGTGGAATCCCTCTCACACAGCTCCCTGGGTGAAGAGATCCCTGTACAGAGACTCTGTTCAAATGAGACCTTCTCTACGACAGATGTTATTGAACAGTCTCTTATCATTACCACAACAGTCCCTGAAGACTGTGAAACATAACACTTATATGTCCTTGTACATGCCTTTCCCTCTCATAAATTAAAATTAAGTGTTAGGTTGAACTAACTGTTCACAAGGGTTTGGTGTTTGTGTTTCAAAGCCCATGTTCTCAAAAGTTCACTGCTGCCTTGTAAATATCCTTCTACTGAGTTTCAAGCAGGTGGGAAATAGTATCTGGATGGGTTTTGAGCTGGGCAAGGGGCAGCAAGTAGGGAAAGAGAAATTTATCTGTTAATTAACCATATGTAAGAGACCAGAATAAACTTCCCCAGCTTGATTTTTGATACCCTCATGCCTAATATTGTCACTAATCTCTGACTTTTCTCCCATTTCCACAGTTAGAAACATACAACCTTTTATGGAGTCCTTTAGAAAAGTGAATTTTTTTGAGAAAAACAGGCCTTCTCCATTATGCTAGTGGGGTAGCAGCAAAAAGAATGCCTCCCCTAAGCCATCCTTCCAGTAGGCTGCAGTAGATAAGAGTTAAAACATCACTCCTCACCCCAGCTACATGTGATGGTACTGCCCATGGATCTGTCACATCTTGTGTACAAGTATGTAGAGCTCGCTCTGGCTGGGGCAGAAGTTGTGACAGATAGCTTCACACAACTCAATAGCATGAACAGCAATGTATAGTTAGCCTTCAGATAAGAACCTGTTAAAGCTGTTTACTAACCCTATTTTTGCTTGAGACACTCAAACTAGCTTTGGATAGTTTAATGTAGTCTGGGTTTATCAAAACCACCTCAGCAAATTAAGTTCCCAGATCCCATTGAATTTTAATTGCAGTTGAACATGCAGGTGCACAAAAAAATCCCAGTCTTAAAGACTAATACAGGTAGATGAGAAATGTGTGAAAACTCATAGCTAATCAGTCTCTCCAAGAGTGAACTTTCCCTTGCCCCCAGTATATTAGTAATGTAGAAGGAATCACTAAAACATTAGTTCTGCAGAGAGAAATGAATGCATGTTGAATGTGATTGCAGGAGGAAATGGGTGATTATGTAACATATTCCAAGGTGGATGAGGTTATGTTTGGTGAACCAACTTCTGTGAGAGAAGCAAGCTTACCACCTCCCCTGTCCTGTCTTTCACATATTCCATTAGTTAACTCCTCAGCCAACTAACTTTTGTTCTGGCTTGGAATCATACAGAGGCAAGGACCTTGAACTATAGCTAGATGCTTCCATTTTGGCTAGAGGAGAATTAACCCATTACAAGCACATCCTACTGCTAAAGTGCCTTGACTACTCCCACTCCCTACACTGCTGCTCCCATTTTGGGCTGTTGGCAACCAGCCCAATTTGTGAGTTGTGGCAGGGAGTAGACTACAAGCAGGGAAACGAGGGCTTCCCCATTTCTTTCATCCCTGCACTCTTATTGAGTAGCTCATCAACTAACCTTAGTAAACTTTTGGAAAAGACTTGGAACAACAGCTGTTCTGGATTGTTCCATGTAAGGGCACTTTAAGATCTCGAGTGAAAGTCTGACACTGCAAGTCTTCAGTAATTTCTTTAAAACAGGTGACTTATTTAAATGTTGGTGCTTTTAAACTCAATTATCATCATGTGTACAGATAAGGAACAGACAGTTGAGCCGACTTAAGTTTTCAATCAACAGCAAGTTACTGATTTCAACCACAAAAAGATGCATAAAGTAGAAGCCCACAAACAGCACATTCTCAGCTGTTTAACAGTCATGTTAGATGGCTGGTGAGCAACTTAACAATATAGCAAGTTCTAAAGGGGTAGCCATGTTAGTCTAGTTCAGTGGTTCTCAACCCGAGTGTTGGGACACATTACTGTGTCTCCACACAGCAGCCAGTGTGTGACAGCTGGGAAGATGGCTGGATTTAACCTGGGCATGGGGGCTGGTGTGTCCTGTAGGGTTGTGACATGCAAATTAAGTCAACTTGCAAAAGGTTGAGAACCACTAGTCTAGTCCATCAAAACAAACAAGGAGTCTAGTGGCATTTTAAAGACTAAAATTTACTTATTGTATAATAAATTTGTCTTTAAAAGAGGCACCAGACACACTGTTTTACAATATAGCAACACTGTCTGCATGGCTTGTATCACTAAGTTAGGTCCTGTCAACTTTTTACACTGAGGGCTGTTTGCACAGCTTGTGAAAAGTCATCTTTAGTGTGTATTTAAAGATACAAGATTAATGATCACCTCTGTCCTTTAATACTACCTACTGCTGTTCAAAAAGCATCTACATTTTAAGATGCAAGTTCTCCACTAAGAGGTAGATGTGCATCAACTGAGAGGCAATTTAAGGGGAACTGAGAATTTCAGTAACTGGACTCATTGAATCCCTCGATACCTTTACAAAATGCTTCTGCAGACCGTGGTTGAAAGTTGTTTTGGTTCTGAAATAGGTTTAATTTAAACAGTTTAATAACACACTTCTCAGTATTGCTCCAAGTTATGCAAGAGCATTCCACAGCATAGCTGATTAGATTCCAGAATGGAGTATAGGTTAGAGAACCAATTCTCTGTCAGAGTTATTTCTTAATTGCCACTATACCATATCTTGGCCCCTCAACCTGATTTTCTGGTTATCATGAACTCTCTCTTAGAATATTAAATTATTCAAGTCACTTAAAAGTCAGGCCATATATGGCAGTACTCAACCATTTTAGTGTAAGTTCATTTATGATAGGAAGGCAAGAAACATTCTACATTATAGTAGAGCAAAAAGCAGACTTGCTTTAACAGTATTTTATGTGTCATGGTGACTAAACAGCTTGGAAGAGAACTCGTAAGTCATACTGTGTCTGTGGGTGAGAAGATTATTCTACAATGTTTGCCCTTTGGAAAGTAACTATTTAATTTGACAAACATCCTCGGATAGAGACTACTACAGACAATTTAACCCCATCAGACCTAGAGACCTCTCTACAGTCAGTGAGAGCTGAACAAAATGTTTATATTCGTGTGCTTTTTTTCACTTGATCATTTCAGGTAAGTTTAAAAACAGAAAAGTATGAGAATAAAAATCTCCAATCTGTCACAGTATGTAAAATGCCTGTGCTTTAAAGGATATTAGTTTAAAAGTAAAGGTTTGGATACAATGAAAGTCTCCCCCCATTTCTTTCTCCCCCCCCCACACACACCCAGTTATAAATACAAACCTATTCATCTAGCTTTGAAACTGCAAGATGACAGGTCCAGCAGTGAGCACTACAATATGAGACTGTTATACATAAATATACTTTAATAGTTCAGCATAAATACTTTACCATTCTACTATGCAAATTAAGTTATACTAAATGACAACATGTAGGCAGCAGTGTTCCACATCTTAGGGTGGACTTGAATACATGTCTTAAATAACTGGCACCCTATTGAGCACCACACAGTAGTGTTTACCTCTCCTACCACAATAACTGTACAAGCTCATCAGTGGAAGTGTGACTGACTTGAAGAAAATAGGCAAGCTTCACCAAAATGAGCTCTGTATTCTGCTCAACATTAGCATAAGAACAGAACACAGATGCTAGATGTGAATATGTAAAAAAAAAATATTTTCAGTTACAGAAACATTTACAGAACTGAGAACCTCAAGTAAGAAAAAGAAGCTATCCCATGTTCTTGCTTCCACACCAGCCCTGACAAAACAAGAGCTAAGAGAGAAGGGAACACATAACTCTTTTCTTTGTAGGTTTCACATTGATTACTATAAAATTTGTGATATTAAAAGCCTGACAGACAAGCAAATGATCCAGTGATTGGTATTCCCGACTAGAAAGCTGTCAGTTTTTTGTTCTCTCCAACTGGTAGCACTACCAAGGGTCAAAATGCAACATACCACTCTGTAAGCTCCTTTGCCTACCTCCATCATCTTGTCCAGTCATCCTTAGCCAGCAAACTGATATCGATGACATGAAGGTCTAGAGCAGGATCCCCAGGACTCCCTCACACATGAGGTGGTTTCCAATACTAAATAGAAGTTAAAATTTGCCAAATCTATCAAGTTTGTTTATATAGTGTCTTAATCCAGCCCATTGTGGGGTCTTCATAGAAGTCTGTCAACACAGTCTAGTGCTCCATAACTTTGTCTCAAGTTACATTCTAATATGGCACTGTCAATAACCTATAAAAGTTTAAGAGTGGCCCTGGGGAAGAATCTCTGCTCAAAATTTGGCATAGGGAGTGTGTTCCAGAGAGAACTCGGACAACAGCTGTAGAAAATGTTTTATTCTTAGGATGTATCAAGTCAGTCAGGATGTCCTACTGCATTTTCCACATGAAGAAGCCTAAAGGTATGTGTGACTGAAAATCTCGATGTCATATGTAGGTGAAGTTTAAATTCCGATAGCTCTCCCACTGAGAAAGTAAACAGCTATAATCTTACCACTGCTTCACTTCAACATTCTTTCCTAAAGGATATTAATACTTGTTTTCAATTAGACCATATTGCATTTTGAAATTTAAGAACTCTGTAGGACCAGTCAAACATTCCATCAAAGAATCATCAGGAAATTTCCTCCTCTTCCTCTTCAGTTGAAATGTGTTTGATCAGATTTTTAAGATGTAGCTTGACAAAGCCCTAGCTCTGATCACTAGGGGAGGCTGGCCCTGCTTTGAGCAGGGGGTTGGACTAGATGATGTCCTGAGATCCCTTTCAACCATAGTATTCTAGGATACTATGAGGTTAAATACTGAAAATAAAATTAAGTCTGCCAGATCACTTTAGTAAGTCTGCAAGTGGAACTTACTAATTAAAAAAGCAATACAAATCTAAACAATATTAGGTCTCTAAACATTAACAAAGAGCCCGATTAGCATTTACCAACTGTTAAAAAAACACCAATATCTGTTGTAAATTATTTTGATGAATTTGTGAATTCTCATATGTAACATTAATATTTTAGTAGGTTCTATCACTCAACAAATTGATCCATTTATAAACCATGAAGTTACGGTACCTTAGCCACTGTTATTTATCAAATGCTTGAAATAGACTAAAATTATTTTCTATATACCAAATACTGTGTAATAAATTACCTGATGCTCAAATTCACAGGACAGTTCCCAAGGAAGCTCTTTGATGTTTCATCCCTATCCCCTTTTAAATAAGCTCTTCCCAAAAGATACCCTTCTAATGTACTTCCTTTGTGTCTAAATAGTGAAACTATACTTTCTGCACTTTACAGTGTCCCCAACCACTACCTAGGACTTATCGGCTTAATCTAGCACAAATGCTGACACCCTTGGTATAGAAAGAGTTAAGTTAAAGTCTTAGGAGCTTATGAACTATCAATAGTAAATTGCAAATAACCTCCTAGACAATATCATACAACTGTGATTTCTTTGCCAAATTCAACTGCAGGCTAAACAGTTTGATAGAAATGTTATCTAACTTTGAATGTCGAAGAAGGAAGATGGTTCTTCTCCAAAAGATCTTTGGCATGATTCCCCAGCCCCTAAAGTTTCTCCCCCACTTTTCTCCTCAGGCAGATATTTGCTTAAAAAATAAAAACTGAAATGTATTTGACATTTCACTCAATCTAGGTTTAAGAACCTGAATCATTTTTATAATGAAAAGCTTTTTTCCCCTCTCAAGGACCAACAAAAAAAAGCACAAACTGTTTGGGATAATGAAAATATCTATATAAACTTAATAGAGCTATAAAGATTTTTAACAATTAATTTATAAACACATTTAAGGCTATGGGAGAGGAAAACTTCAAACCATGACTTTCAACATTAATATCCTTACACTTAGCTTTTTATGCCACTGCAATGTAATAGATTCTTCACGGAAGCATGAAGAGTGACTGAAGTTCATGGTGGCTCAGTATTTTTAAGGCTAGATGTTTATATTTTCATGTCTGCATATCTATAATGAACCCAAAATTTGTGGATGGAAAAGAATTTGCCCTCAGACCATATTGGCAAGGACATGGGCATGATGACTATCTCCAGAGCAGTGGTTCCCAACCTTTTCAGTAACATGGCACGTGTCAATAAGACAATTTCATGGCACACCCACTTTTTTCAGCTGAACTGATTGCCCATAAAGGTCATGTTTACTATGGTTATAGTCTTACTAAAGTGGTTTGCAACATAGTACATACAACAAGCTAAAGAAGGATCAAATAAATTAATATTTCAAATCCGCCAGAAAAAAATTTCACATCATCTCAATTTTGCCCTTTGGTCACCTACATTTAGAATGTGCACATTTTAGAATTGAAAAACCGATATCTCGCTTTTAATTTGATGATTAATTTTCACGTCTTATGAGCTATAATTTTGCTTGGATAGAATATTGTTTAAGATGAAACAATGTTGGTTTTACATTGATTTTCATTACCTTTGCACAAAATTTCAGGGCATTCTTGGACAGGTCTCATGGCACACTGGTTGAAAACCACCGCTTTAAAGCACTGAGCAGCATTAAAACTGGAGGTGTATGTCAGCAAACCAATCCCTTGCAGAGAGCCTCTGGCATTAGGGAACTTTGATCCTCCCTGTCTTCCATGTTTCCATAAAAAAATTGACCAAGAATGGAATTCGTGACAAATATGAAGGTGTTATGGCACGGAAAGACCCTGACAGCAGGATACTAGTTAAAGCTGTTTGATCATGAGCTAAGCAATGCTGCCGGGAAGGGCACTAGTGGTGCTTGAGTTATGAGTAATATTTTTAAACCTCTATTTTCTCTGGAGTTCTCATCTCAGAGCTTTTCTGTGGCTAATGCTGCATCTTCTCCATTCATGGAAAAGTGCTGAGGGACCATGCATCCAATGAGGCCTCTAACTTTCTACCAACTATGCTTCTACAACAGCATTTTAATCTCTCAGGGTTTTTACTTCCTCTCTACTTGCAATTACTGAGCAATCCATTTCAGAGTTTCCAAGCACCAGTCTGCCTCCTGCCCTCCCTCAAAGCGACACTGGTTATTTGTAATGAATTCACTTCAAGCCACAGAGAGAAGTTTTTCTACTGTTAACGTAACTCATTTAGATTCTGATTATGCAGATTCTGGCGCTGCCTGTTGAGGTTAATGGCATTATCCAGAGTGATGCTGTCATCTTCTTGCGTAGTTTGTGGCATGAATTGTCGGAATATGCTGACACTTCCATGCCAGAAAGTTGGTTCGGGCAGCTGGCCCACTATGCTCCATGTTCGAGTTTCCGGATCATATGCTTCCAGCACGTCTGAAAGTTCAAATGTGTTATCGTAGCCACCAGAGACATATAGCTTCCCACCAAGAACAGCCAAGCTCCCCCCAACGTGAACCTAAAATTAAAAACAAGTTATTAGATAGGCCCACTCTGTCTTAACTAGGAAATCATCAAAGACCTGAAACTCAAAAGAGAGCTATACAAAAAGTGGAAGTGAGGTCAAATTATGAAGAATGAATATAAAAAATAATCAAACAACAGAAGCATGTAAGGACAAAATCAGAAAGGCCAACAAACGAAGTAAGATTAAACTAGCTAGGGACTTAAAGTATAACAAGAAAACATTTTAAAAATATATTAGAAGCAAGAGGAAGACCAAGGACAGGGCAGTTCTATTACTCTATAAGGAGAGAAAGACAATAACTGAAAACAAAGCAATAGCAGAAGTGTTTAAATGCCTTTTTTGTTTTAGTTTTCACCAAAAAAGTTAGCAATGATTGGACAAACAGCATAGCAAATATCAGTATAAATGGGGTAGGATAGAAGGCTAAATAAAATAAGGAAAGAATAAGTGAAGAATTATTTAGACTGTGTCTACATGAGAAGATCTTACGGCTGTACCACTGCAGCTGCACTGCTGTAAGTCTCTCGTGTAGCTGCTTTAGGCCCACAGGAAAGAGCTCTCCCTCCAGCACAACTGAACCACCCCCAACAAGCAATAACTAGCACTATCCACACTGGTACTTCTGTCAGGTAACTTATGTCACTTGGGGAGAGTGCTTTTTTCACACCCTTGAGTGACATAGGTTATACCTACATACATGGTAGGGTAGACATAGCCTTAAACAAGTTATATGTCTTCAAGTCATGAGGGCCTGATGAAATACAGCCTACAATACTTAAGGAACTGGCTGAAGACATCTCTGAGTCATTAGCAAGTATTTTTGAGAACTCATGGAGGATGGGAGAGATGCCAGAAGTAGTGGTGCTAGAAAATTTTATATAGTGGAGGTGCTGGGAGCCACTGAACCGAACTGTAAACCCTGTATATTATGGAAACCACTTCAAGATGGGGTGTGTGGCTGCATGCCTACTTCCAGCATCTATGTCCAGTTGACTGGAAAAGTGCAAATATAATACCTATCTATAAAAAGGGGAATAAGGACAACCCAGGGAATTACAGACCTATCAACTTAACCTCACTAACCAGAAAGATAATGGAACAAATAATATGTAACCACCTAGATGATTATAAGTAACAACCAAGATGGATTTGTCCAGAACAGATCATGTCAACCAACCTAATATTCTTCTCTGACAGGGTAACAGGCCTTGTGGAAAGGGGAGAAGCACTAAGTATGATATATCTCAACTTTAGTAAAGTTTCTGATAGCTCACATGACCTTCTCATAAACTAACTAGGGAAATGCACCCTAGACAAACATACTAAAAGGTGGGTGCACAACTGGTTGGAAAACTGTACTCCGTGAGTAGTTATCAATGGTTCATAGTCAAGATAGAAAGGCATATCAACCGAGGTCCCACAAGGATCTGTCCTGAATCTGGTTCTACTCAGTATCTTCATAAACTAATTGGATAAGGGCACAGAAAGTCCACTTATGAAGTTTGTGAATAATAATAAGCTGGCAGAGGTTGCAAGATCTTTGAAAGACAGGGTTAGAATTCAATGATCTTGACAAACTGGATAAAAAGTATGAAATAAACAGGATGAAATTCTGTACAGACAAATGTAAAGTATTACACTTTAGGAGGAATAATCAATTGCACAAAATACAAACCAGGGAAATGACTGCCTAGGAAGGACAACTGCAGAAAAAGATCTGGGGATGATAGTGGATCACAAACTCCATACGAGTCAACAATAAAATAGTGTCGCAAAAATTAATTAAAATAATTAATTAATGGAATGTGTAACTGGAGTGTTTTAAGCAAGACAAGGTACAATTCTTCTACTCTATTCAGTACTTATATGGTCTCAAAATTGTGTCCAATTCAGGGCACCATTTTTTTAGGAAAGATGTGGATAAATTAGAGAAAGACCCAAGAAGAGCAACAAAAATTATTAAAAGTCTAGAAAATTTGTTCTATGAGGAAAGATTGGGGAAAACCCCCCCGCAACAACCTGGTTTGTTTAGTCTGGAAAAGAGAAAACTTATGGGGGACATGATAATAGTTTTCAAGAACATGAAAAGTTGTTATAAAGAGAAGGGTGATACATTGTTCTCCTAAACCACTGAGGACAGGACATGAAGTTGACAAGACTGCCCGACTCCCCTTGGGGAGTGGGTGGGAAAGCAAAAAGTCAGGGCAGCTAGGCCCTGATCCCAAGGGCAAGAAGCCCCAAGTGGCTTCTACCCGCTTTCAGTGTGGAATAGGTTGGCAAGAAATCTCAGGCAGCTTCCTCCCCACCTGGCTCCTGGCAGGGACAGAGACTGGGAGTTGGGGGGCAAACCACCAGGAGCCCCTGAAGCAGCCTGACTTTCATCAGGGACACTGGCCCTCTTTAGGTCAGAGGAAGTGTTCCTGTGGGGATGCCCACCACCAACACAAGGAGAACGGTGTGGATATACAAGTGGCCTGAGAGGGGGGAGTACATGGGGTGGGTTCTGAGTTATTACAGAGAATTGTTTCTTGGGTAACTGGCTGTTGAGACTTGCCCACTGATCGCCATATTTGGGGTTGGGGCTGGTGGCAGATGGGCTTGGGCTCTTGGGGTTTTTCACCTTCCTCTGTAGCACAGGGCATGGCTCACCTACCGGTGAATTCTCTGTATCTTAAAGTCCTTAAATCATGATTTAAGGAGGTAGATAACTCAGTCATAGGTTAGTGGCCTATTGCTGGAGTGGGTGAGTGAGGTTTTGAGGTTTGCATTTTGCAGGAGGTCAGACTTGATGATCGTACTAGTCCCTTCTGACCTTAAAGTCTATGAGTCTGTGGACATGCACTACCGCAGCGAACTGCTGTTGCTGTAGGTCAACCAAATATAGGTCAACTTACATTTTTAGTGTAGACATACCCTAATTGTAAGGGTTGTTAAGCACTGGAATAAACTGCCTGTGGAGTTTATGGAATCTCCATCATTGGAGGTTTTTAAGAACAGATTAGATAAACACTTCTCAGGGATGGTCTATCTAGATAATACTTAGTCCTGCCTTTGTGTAGGGGACTTGACTATATGACCTATCGACATCCCTTCCAGTCCAACATTTACATTATTCTGCCCATTTAGGTAGATATACTAATATCTAGTCAAGCAGATACTCCCAAATTTGTGGGGCCTCTGTTATTGTCTGGCAGTTGCTTCTCTGGCACAGTTATAGTGGTCAGAGACACCAACAGGTGACTCCACACGCACTATCCTGTCCCCAAATGATTCTCCTACCACCTTATTGGAATTTGCTTGTAATATGCTGCTAACACAAGTATAAAAGAACTGGCAAGTCCCTGCCAAAAGCCCAGCAGCATTAACTCCCCTAAAGAAGATACAATGCAAGAACCACAAAACAACACGATACAAAGATCTTGACACCACTGTGCAGCTCCACCACATGAAGGCTTTGGCATTTACAGCCTTCTACACTCCACATTACTCCATCCTAAAGGTATGTAAATTCTAGTGCATAATAGAGTGTTACAAACTAAATGGCTATGTGGACTTTGCTAGGGCACACTAAAAGTTCCCTAGTGTGTATTAATATAGTATTGTTTATGACATTAATACACACTAGGAAACTTTCAGTTCAGGCAAGTTATTGTGCGACATCCCAGTGTGCACTGAAATTTATACCCTTCTAGAATAAACTAACGTACAGTGCAGACAAGCATTTCATTGTTCTCTATTTGTCATCTAAACTGTAAGTGTCCTGAAGCAAGGACTTCCGTTTTCTGTACAGAGCTGAACATACTGTATTCACTGAGCTTGTTTTGTGTTGTCAGTGTTTAAATAATTAAGTCACTCCTCTGCCCCCAAGAAGTTAATAATCCAAAGGAATCCTTTCCAACAGTTTTTAAAATGAACTAATTGGTAACATCCTACCTGAAGCATAGGAGGGATTTTGTCCCATTCGTTTTTCATTGGATTATAAACATCCACTTCAGAGGAGTCGTCTCTGCAGAAAAGAAGAAACTACTTTTCAGAGAGCTGTAAAGGCCCCTCCCATTTCATCAAGCACAGGAGAAAATAGTCCAAGCAAGCATGTGAAATGCTGAACTAGCACTTTTGCTTCCACTCTGTCACATTCACAAACTCACATGCACGCTGATCAAACGACACTTCCATCAAGACGTAAGACATGGCACACACACCAAACCCCAATATCTGGCTCCTATATGGCAGCTTAGAAGTCAACAGATGGGCACAGCCCTTGGCACTGAAGAGTTCTGTACTGTGAGTGGGCTGCATCAAGCATAGGACTGATGCCAGTATTCAAAGAACCAGAATAGCACTTGCTTGCTTCGCCAAAGTCAAAATTGCACTTAATTGTTTGCTTTCTATGTAGTACCTGCAAGCCCCACTGTTCTATGCTGATAACTGCAGGCCAATCCTAAATCTGTTATTTAAATGTACTTATTTTCATAATTTGCACTCTTGGATCCACTACAGATTAACTTCCTCCAAATCTGTTCCTGAGAAGATAATCTGGCTTTGGTGATATGAGTGCACAAGAACATCTTTGAACCCCTCCCCGCGCCTAAATTATCATAAAAAGGATCCTTGTTATACTGAGATTTCAGCCGATGCCAAGTTCAGACAGAGGGGGGAGAAGGGATAGAGAGAGGTGTGTAATGGAAGAACTGACAGCAGCACGGCAATCTCACAAGGCTTCTTTTACTCATTCCACTCATGAGACAGGAGTGTGACAGCAGCAGGTGAGGGATTATTGTGACACAGAAATGCAATTTGCTGACATAAGAATGTGCAGAGCACAAAGTCAGGGCAGTCATGACAGTACTTAAAGTTAAATCAAAGGAAGTCCTAACAAGAATGAAGCTGGAAGACTATCTAAGAATACAGAATCTTCTACTTAGTACAATCACTAATTAATATGAGCTTCCATTTTAACTGAATCAGTCTCAAAAACTAAATTAGTTGACCATAAAGTAAAAACTATGTGCTTGGATCCATTCCAATTGATATAGATATCTTTTACTGGATAATTCAATCTCTGGCTATACAGTCCTTTAAAACTTTGAATGAGAGAACAAAAAAGAATCCATGGGAATTAGAACTGGGTGGGGTTTTTTTTAGACATTGTTACTGTCTTTCCAAGAACTACCATTTCCTTTGCAATCTACAAAGAGCACTCTAGAGCATTAATAGTCTCATGTATTCAAGTGAAGAGCAAATCCCTTCTAGTGCTTCTGCTTTAAGAAGCCGAAAGTTGCTGTCAAGCCACTTTTACATAAAGATTATCATAATTTACAATGTTTACTATAACTAACAGTGCTTCATGAGGCAAATACTTTCAAGAATGAAAGTGAAAATGTACTGCTTATGTGCTAGGAGAGAAACCAGGAGCAAGAATCCAACATGTGATTCCACATGCTTGTCTGAATAAGAACAGGGCATTCCTATCTCAAGGTTGTTCTCATGCGATTAATAAATCTGTTAGTCTTTAAAAGTGCCACAAGACTCTTTTGTCTTTCTAATATAGAAGTAACCCAACAGCCCAGTTCTGCTATGATGCTGTATTTACAGCTGTCATTAGGGTTAATTGTAAAGAAGAAAGGGAAAGAGATTTTATTCTCACTTAAGAGAGAAAAGACCCACCTAAACTTAAAGTTAGAAGTTTTGATTAAGAAAAATTACCCTTTGATCCCATATATATGAACCTACTATTCACCATCAGAAAAATATCCTTTCTGCTCTTTTTTTGTTTTGGTTTGTTGTTGTTGTTTTTTTGTGGGAGAGGGTGAAGAAGAATTTTCTCTTTGTGGCGTCCAGTAATTTTCTCAGCTCCTTACCCAATGAACCAACCATGGCTTCCCACTGTTGCCGCAACCCCTACATAAGTGTATATGGCCCAACTACTCAACCATTAGAAATTCTAAATCTTGAGCTACCAAGTATGCTGAAAAGAATAAGTCAATCTGGCTCTGCAAGTGTACAGGATTGGTATTCTGAAGAAAGAACCTTTTCAGTTCTAGTTGAACTGAAAGAGTGAGAGAAATAAATTTAAACAGCCACTGAAAGCCAAGAGGTTGGACTGAGCAAGAATAAATCCAAATGCAGCAAATATATTTGATACCTTTTGGTTTATTTAAAGCAGTAAATTTGAAATAAACAACTTCTAAGGACTATTTTTAATGTATGTTTGTTCACACACCAACACAGGATACTAGATTAAGGGTTTCAGTGACAGAATGCCTCTCAGTTTATTTTTAATTAAGTGAGTAAGTATTTGAACCATTAAAACTCAACTCACAATGCTACGGAAATCCTGGTTTAAAAATAAGAGAACATGAAACGAAATAGTTTGTTATCTCATTTCACGTGGACTATCTGCACTTAAATATTTTTTTGGAGCTTATTCACTTCTATGTGTGTACTTAAAGTAATAGTGGAACTGCACTAAATGCCAAAAGAACTCAAGGATTCTACTTTAAAGTAGATTTCCCCAATTAGTCCAGATTTGTAAAACTGAATCCATTTCCCAAACTGCAGTTTTAAAGCCAATCTTTTTATGCTATTTCCCCCCAAAATTCAATCTATCATGGGCTAGGGGGAACACAATATTACTTACCTTACAAAGTACATAAGTCCATTAAGAGTCACAGTTTTTGGTGCAAAAGACCATGGAGGCAGCTGTCCACAGTTCACTAGAGACCACAAGTCAGTTTCAGGGTCATAACATTGTATAACCATGGATTCTTTGCCTGCTAGAGAGCCAATAGCAAAAAGTTTGCCACGACAGGATGTGGTAGAACAGTTGTCCATTGGGTACAACATAGGCTGTAAAGCCTCCCAGGCATCTATGGAGTGGTCATAACGTTCTGTGCTGTCTGAGGCTATAATATACAACAGTCCATCCACGACTGTAGAGCTGTGGTATTCTCTTGCTTTCAACATTGGAGACACTTCTGTCCACTCATTCACACTGGAGTTGTATCTCCAAACACAGTCATAGAGCCTTGACCCATCTGATCCTCCTACAGAAGAGAGTGCATTTCAGAAGTAAATATTTTGCAATATATCCACTCTATGTAGGGGGTGGGGAGGAAGACAGAGGAGGGATTTTATGTAATAATTCAGTTCTTCATCAGATATTCAAAAACATTACTACTTTTCAATACCTATAACAAATTTTGCTACTTCCCCAACCTACTTGTTCCTAAAATATTCAGATAGAGAAGGAAAATGGCAGTCTGTTTCTCAACAATTTCAAGGCTAATGGTACCACTCAACCTCAAATGTATTTGGAAATTTCCAAGCAGGCCTGTAAATTTGTCTCCCATCTACTTAGCGATTCCCTCATATGATGCCCAGACCAAATCTGCAATATCAGCTCAAAATAAGTATCCCAGGTTTGGCTAACCTTACTAACCCTTTCCTATTTACAGCCCCCACCATATTCCTGACAAAAGGCCTTGGAGCTGGTGACCCAATCCAAAGCAACTTTCAACGATGATTAGCCAGCAAAGGAGTCCAACTAACACTTCTACAATAGCTGACAACTATATTAGAGGAGGAAACCTAGAATGCAAACTTCATAAACCAAAGAACAACCTGATACACCTGACTCAACTTCACTACTGCTAATCATACAAAAATCTGTTTCTTAGCTTTCTCTTTGCATCTCCTTTCTTCTGAGCTACAACTGTAATGCAAAATACAAATCAGTTATCCATGCATCTTCAGTGACAATATATCCTGTACTCAAGTACAAGACTCTTAGAAGAAGTCAGCAACTACAAGGTGTGTGACAAAATGCTTGGCATCCAGAATTCCCAGGTCAAAAATTTATTCCATTTTAGCACATCATCATGTTTATGACATCACTTAAACCATAGCCATGCTTTTTGTTAAATAAGAGATGGAACAGCTTTCTGTTCACATAGGCCTGATCTATACTTACAACCTTTATCAGTATAACTACGTCTGCTAAGGTTGTAGATTTTATGGCATATTTACATGGTAAAAGACCTCGTCTAGAAGCAGTTATTACTGGTAAAAGGAATCTCATACAGGATCACTTATTTCAATCTTGGTCCCTTTACACACTGGTATAACTGGGGGTGAGAAGTTACTGCTTTATACTTATATAGTTTAAGTGGAATATCTGACAAACTGTCAAGAGCCACAGAGTACACTAGAGAAAGAAACACAACTTTTTCCCTTTAATAATATAAATCCACTGCTGTGTTAAGCTCAATGGCTCTCAATGCTATTTAAAGTCTAGAGTATCAGAGGATCTTCTGGTATGTTTCTACCTTGAATGTACATGGTGTACTTTGAGCTGCATCCTGTGTTGTTTATTTTTCTCTAAGTTCTGCTTTTAAGTGTTCTCTCATGGCAGAAATTTAAAAAGCATCTGATATCAGACACCTACCCTGTTGTCCTGAGAAGACAGTTGGAAAGTTATACCAAAATGGATCCTGTAACACAGTCTACATACTCAGCAATATTAGTCATTATGAATCAGCTGGCAGTCTGAGATCAGCTACTAAATCCGTCCCAAAGCAAGAATAACTGCAGGAAAAGGAGTCCCTATTGCAAATGAAATCTTGCATTTATGCCATAAACATTTAAACAGAACTTTAGACATGGTCCATCTGTGAAACACCAAGAACCAGAGTAGAAACAAATATTTTCATTACAAATTTAAACAATGTGACCACAAACTGGAAAAGTCTCCTGGACAATGGACCCCACACATTAAGTGCTCTGGGGGTTCTTTCTCCATATAGTCAAGTAAAATCATGCACAAAGTTACATACATACTTATTTTACTGTTCATTTCTGAGTCTCAAGCCTATCAGCAATGCAGAGCAAATCTGACCCATGAAGCAGCATAACAGCATAAAAAACCATTTTGGTTTTATCCACACACTGCACTGGTCTATACTTTGAACCAACCATGGAGCCTTGTGGTCTGTTTCAATAAAAACAGACAAATGCCTTTATATAGACTTGTACACAAGCCTCCAAACAGAACAAAGTGTTACTGCACTGTGGAGATGCTGAGGGCTCTGAAACAGGCTGTTGGAATGCCCATCTGTTTATAACATACGCAACACACTTGTTCAACATTTTCAGGAAAGCCAAGGAATCATTTTGTCTGGCATTTAGCATAGCAACAGAATTTGTTTCCAGCTCTTTACAAGAGATGCACTAATTACAAAAGCGCATCTCACTTCAAGGAATAATTACTCTCCGAACACTGAATAAGTCATGCTTAGCCTACCCTGGGGCTGATGAAAACAAAAAGAGGGAACTGTTTTATAAAACTACAAGTGCTCTGATGTTAGGGATCTCAGTTCTGGCCTCTCCTACAGCTTTGCTGATGCCCAACAAAGTGCCCTCCCATCCCTTGCTGTATCGGGGCTCCTTCCAGACTAATGCCCAGCCGTGGCCCTTTCCCAAGACAACATCCCATAGGGCATTAGATCCAATGCTCCCCTGTCCTTACCAGTCACATAGATGTCGTTGCCCAGCGCTGCTATGCTATACCCGCCGCCCAGATGCTCAGGAAATTCGGCCAGGTAGCGCCAGTGCCCCGTGCGTGGGTTGTAACAATCAACGGTGACCAGCTCATCACAATCCCGGTCACAGCCACCGATAAGGACCAGGATCTCTGCCAGGCCGGTGGAGGGTCGCGGCCGCATGCGAGCACATGGCCCCCGGTCATGCCGGTCATAGCGGGCAGCCTGGAAATCGCGGGCCTCCCGCAGAAGACACAAACAGGGCTGACAGCTTGCCACCAGAGGCTCACCCTCCACATGAGCCAGCAAGTAGAAACGGCGCACGAAGGGCAAGCGCACGTGTGCCAGTAACTGTGGCAGCAGTGGGGCACGGGTAACGGGGTCGGCGCGCACCCAACGAAGCGCCAGCTGGAATGCAGCCTCCTCCTTAGGTACGCAGAGCTCATCATCTCGAAGGTAGGAGATGAGCCGTCCTAGTGGCAGCCGCTCCAGCTGTGCACCCAGCTCACCCACATGGCGCAACACAAAACGGTGTGCAGCAGCTGCCAGGGCTGGGCAAGCAAAGGCTTCTGCAAAGTCCTGCATGTCCAGCGCATTGGCCGGCTCCAGTTGCCGGGCCAGCCAAGCACCACACGCCTCCTTCACAGCTGGAAACTGCAGCAGGTCGGCGGCACGCAGCAACCGCTCTGCAATGTCGGGGCCCAGCCGCCCCACCCGGCCGGTGTAGGCGAAGTCAAGCAGCAGCGCCAGGCACTCAGGGTCCACCCCATGGAGTCGCACCCGCTCAGCCCGGGACTCCCGCAGCGACCCACCAAACATGGCACGGAAGTAGCCAGAAGCTGCAGCCAGCACAGCTCGATGTGCCCCGAACTCACAGCCCCCAGCTACCACAGTCACATCCAGCAGGCTCCGCTCGGAGCGCAGTGCACTCAGACCCCGCAGCAGTGCGACAGCATGCGCTGGTTCCCCGGAACCCCCGCCTCCTCCTGCCGGACTCGGTTCCATGATACGTCTGCAAAGGAGGCAACACACAGCAGGTTAGTGCATGGTTTCTCCTGTGTCCACAGCCCCTGTAAGACCAGGCCTGGCCCGGCCCAGCCCTACCTATACATAGCTCCCAATCCCCAGTCACCCACTCCACCCCACGCATGGGAACAACTGCTCTAGTTGAGAACATTACGGTCAATGGGGAGCAGGGGCCTCCTTAACTGATTCCATCCCCACAGACTCAGTTTAAATGAAACTATGTAGAAATCACAAGACTTGGCAAGCTTCCCTCTGCAGCCAGAGGAGTGCTTCTGGAAAATTTCTTTGTCCTCACACAGCTAGCAGAGCCTGGAGGCAAAAGAGCCTCACACTTGAAAACCAAGGCAGGTGAAAAGACCCACTCCAACTTTTTTTTTTTTTTTTTAAATGTGGATGATATTGAAACTGGCCTGGTGTATAGTTTTCAGTTTATCCATACAGATGGTCTCAATTCCCTCTACAATACAAACTTCACAGGGGAAGAAGAAAGGTTAGCATGCTAACTGCACAGTACATATATCTAAACAAATGAGTCCTGTGGCACTTTTAAAGACTAACAAATTTATTTATCACATGAGCTTTCGTGGGAGACAAGCCCAGTTTGTCAGATGCTTTGAAGATGGGGAACTTACAGAATGGGAAGAAATTAAATGCAGGGAAACGTATGACACAGGATCAGGTCAAGCTGTAACAGCAAATCAGAATAGGTGTTGGGATTCAAATACTGGGGAACAGCATATAGAGGAAGTGAGGTACATATATCTATCACTGGTCTACTAGCCTTTCTAGATTTCAAATATATGTTTTGTTTGAATCCAAGTAATTTCATTGCCTCTTCATTCTGATTCAACCCAACCCACTCTCTAAAGCCTCTTTTGGAGACTTGTTGTCACTGTCCGGATCTAGTTAAGGAAGAAATGAACATTATAATAAGTAATAGTTATTTAAATGACAATGAAAAATGGAAGTTTACAGAAGAAATAAGTGATGGATGTCCTGTCTACAAAACGGAATATTTTACTTCATTTCACCAAATGGACAAGTAGTAAAGACACTCTCAAGACACAGGCTATGTACACACGATCACTTTATTGCGCGGTAAGGCTCCTTACCACGCAATAAAGCAAATAGCGTACACACGATCAATTTCTCTGTTGCGCGGCAACACCCCTTGCCGCGCAACAGTTAAACCACTCAAAACGAGAGTGGTAGCATTATCGTGGAACAGCTGTTCCACGGTAATGCTTGTGTGTACTCATTTTGCGCAATAGGCAGCCTCCGGAAATGTCCCAGAGTGCCAACCGAGGCCACTCTGGGACACTGGAGCTATCATACTTGTCAA
>ML685899.1:3072190-3123194 GCA_007922175.1 Pelusios castaneus | reverse complement strand
CCGCAATAACTTATTGCGGGACAAGTGTTCTCGTGTGTACATAGCCACAGTCTCTCACTGAGCTCTAACAGTAAAGCTATGTAACTACAGGTCAGCACATACTGTTTCAGTTGCTTTTAAAAGCACTCTGGGACAAGTTACCAAGCTGTAAACATTTTAACAGAAGCTCAGAACAGTGCTATTTGCATGCCTCCAATAATGCCAATACTATACCTTGGTGAATATTTTATAGAATACTGAAAGTCAATCTTTAGCAATCAAAGTTTATTACTCATAGGGCAAATACATTTGTTTTCTTATTTCCCGCCTTCAAACCTTGCACTTTCCCTCTTATTTTGGGATCTCTGACAATCTAGTAATGGACTTTTTAGTGCTCAGTTGCAGATTTACACATGGGATAATTATACAGTCTTAGAAAATCAACTCAAATAAGGCATTTTGTTTGCATCCTACTATCTGCACTGCGAATGGATGCTATCAAAATTCATTAGATTCATTCTGCAGGACAAGTATTTTCACAGAACTCTAACAAAATTAAACCCTTAAATGCCTGATGCTGCTTCAAACAGTCATTGCAGTCAGTGAAGTGAGTAAGGACTGCTGTCCACATTCAAGAACTACTAACACAACCCACAGAGAATCAAACAAGAAGTCCTGTGGCACTTTTAAAGACTAACCAATTTATTTACTGCATGAGTTTTCGTGGGTAAAATCCCACTTCGTCAGACACATGAAACGGAAACACCAATATATAGGTGAATATAAATGCAGAGAAGGGTAGGTCACAAGGTCAGTTCAGACTTTTTCAGCAAACGAAGTAAGTTGATGAAGTGGGATCTCTCTCACAAAAGCTCATGTGATAAATAAATTTGTTAGTCTTTAAAAGTGCCAAAGGTCTCCTTATTTGTTTTGTGGAATTAGATTAACATGGCTACCCCTTTGGAACTTGTCACCACAGAGAATCTATCATTCAGAAAATGCAATGTATGATCTTCATGGTAGTGACAAATGGCACACCTTGAGGTAGCACAGCAAGAGTTCCTTTTTCTGGCTTCAGTGCCCAACACACCTATAAGGAGAATCTACCTTAGGACATTCACAAATAACAGAATTACAGCCATGTGGCAAAATGTCTTCACAAATGAAGTCCCTTACTGCAAGAATGCTAGACAATAATACACAGACTAGTTGAAAATGCCTTAAAATATAAATATAATTATAAAATAACTTAGCATCTGACTCCTTTCTTCATTTAAACAGTAATTATGTGCACTAAACAGCCAGGGATACCTCCAGGAACAATAAAGGAAGGAAAAAAATGGTTCAACAAAGAGAAACTGTTCTCGAGTTAGAGAAACTGGATAAGCTGAAGAGCGTTTAAAACATTCCTACCCACATTCCTCAGATATGGAGCCTCAGGAAGATGAATTATGTAATTTACTATCAAACTACTGCTAGGCATATTTATACTTCAGTCTGACAATACAGATTTTAGAAAGAGTCCAGGTTCATAAGAATAAGGCTGAATCAGATTTGGGCTGTGTGTTCACAGATCAGGATAAACAAACTGAAATCAAAGTTTAAAAAAGATTTTATTCATGTTTTAAATAAACAAGCAGGAAACCTTATTTTAAATAACTGATTTTAATCTTATTTTGTATTTTTACAAACTGTCTAGAAGATTTTGATTGAGGCATTTGGGGTTATTAGTTAAGAATGATAAGCTCATGTATGATATGTATTAAGTAGACAATATCGTAAAGTGGCTTGGACAGTAAATTGATAATGAAACATTTGTCTTTTTGTTGTGTTTTTAATGTTTTTAACATCTCAGATAAATGTCTAATATATTTAAAGAAAAAGACAGAAAGCCAAGTCATATTTACACAGGAATTGTTAATCAATCCAAAGGAGCAGTAGCTGTAATATGTTAAATGATGGCAACTGATAGTGAGGCATTAATGCAACAGAGTATGAAACTAAAAAAGACTCTCTCCAACTCCCACTTGGCAGCACACTTGGTCTCATGTTAGAAGAGATTAAGTGTATTCTCGAAAAGTCTATCAGACCTTCATTCGCAGCCAGAGTAGAAGATATGATTGTGTAAAGTTGGCAAAATAGGAAATGAGACAAGTCAAATAGCAAAAACATTTTTAAAAAAACAGAACTTTCTCAATATTGAACCAATCCCTAAGAATTGGAAAAAGCAATGAGAGAAGACATATTACAGTTACATAAAACAGATATGCTGATAGTGACCGTGGAAAAACTGAACCCTGCACCAGAAAAGCAGTGGAATGACTAAATGGGCTAGCCTGGAAAAGTAATGCGCTGTCCAAGAGCAAAGTGTGGAGACATGGCATGAGTGTCTATCTCTATATAATATTTAACATAGAGCAATTTTGGTTTAATAATTTGTAAGTTCCCCATCTTCAAAGTGTCAAGCTAAATCTTCTTGGTCTTGTTCATGAGTCAGTCCCCTTTCCCTTGTATGGTAGAATTGTTTCTCCTCTATTAATACCTGAAACTTGTTGAGGAGCCCCTTTCTCAAACAGTTTACATTTCTTTTGTATTTTTTTAATCCTTTGCCTGTTCCGTAGAAGAGAGCAGGCAGAGAAGAGGGACACACAAAAAGCACATGCATACTCACAAAACTGAGTGGATGGGGCTAATTTTAAACCTCTTCAGCTTTGGCAATGTGTCTCACTTCAAGAAAATAAATAAAACAGAGAAAAATAGCCATTTAACCACTGTTATGTAGCAACTAGCAGATACTGTTTTCCAGAGCTGTGCATATTATCACAGAAGTAGGACTGGAAGGGACTTCGAGAGGTCTTCTGGTCCAGTCCCCTGCACCCAAGACATATCCCTACACATATGATCACTGTAGTTTGTCCAAGTTCTGTTCCAGAGGTAATTCCCTTTTCCCCAAAGGAGAGGGGAATTCAGCCTTTATGCCTCATTCAAGCATTGACTTCTTTACAGACACTGCCAACAGAGAGACCAGTTTGTAATAAGGGCTTTTCTCATCCTGTGTCCACAATGGGAACATTATTGTAAACTCCAGCCCCCTTTTTACAGATCACATAGACATCAAATGTGAAATGCTTTCAAGAGAGAAGATGTATAATTTCCAGTATAAGATGCTATTTACTCTGAATCCTGAAGCATTAGAGAACAAACCTCAACTAACAGAGACAGCTGTAAGAAAAGAGGACAGTAGCAATAAATGCTAGTTGATGTTCCTGGATTTAGGATGTAATTCTACATAGCTTATCAATACCAGCAGCACAAATTTTCTCACCTAAAGTGTACATGAAGTTAGGTTGCTGTACTTGAGTGACAAAGTGGAGATATTCTTGGGGTTTTCTCTCATTGCTGTGTGCGCACCTCAGTTCCACCCATGTTACTCATGTGTTTGGTGATGGGACCAGGGTGTGTGATCATAGCAAAGACCACTAGAGGGCGGATGGGCCTTACCCAGCCACATGTACAGAAACAATTACCAGGACCCACTAACCAGGGTCAACCACTTGCATCAAATTTAACAGGTTGAAGCAGGTGGAGACAAGAGGCAGTAGACACCTTGGCTGGGAAGGAGACAAAGGATTTGAGAGAGGCAAGGGGAAGGTTTGGGGTGGGAGGGCAGTCCCCCATAAGGGTGTTCAGGAGCACAGCCTGAAAATGGGCTTCAAGGCTCCCTAGTTGGTTGCTGCTGTAATTTCTAACTAACATGCTAAGTCTTTCTTTGCTGTGGTCCTGAGAAATAATAAACCTTTCTGATTTCCATGCTAGCTGCAAATCGCTTCTGACTGCAAGGCAGGATGCATGACCTATTTGAGGGCATGCAGGAGCTCCCCAGAGTCCTGTCCAGGGGTTCTAAAAAGGGGTAAGTCTGATGAAGCAGGGGTACCGAGCACTTCAAGGCCAGATTCAGGAGGTGGCTTGCACTGGTGTGTTGATACAGGGGGCCAGGGGAGGAATGAGACACAGAGGCACATTGAGCACTAGAGTCCTGACTGGCTTTGCCCTGAATGGCTCCAGAACACTGTTTCTATAGGATTACATCACAACTTGTGATGGGGCTAGGGTCAGACGGCCTCTCCAAACATCAGTGGCATAGCTAGTGCACTGAGGATATTTGCAAAAGCCAGGAAGTGAAATAATGCATTTCTTTAAAAAAAAAAAAAATGTAAGTGGGCTTTCATCAGGACTCAGAAGGAACCAGTTCCCTTTTACACAAACAAATATTATAATATTTGTCATGTGTAATTTTAAACCAAGTTATTTTTCAAAAGTACTGTGGCATACGAGTAGATTCTTCACAAATACCTGTATAGTGATTATTCATCAAAATTCAAGCTGCACACATGCCTTCCTTTCCTCCTCAGTGATCTTACACATTACTTACTAGGTTCTCACCACATGATTTCCTAAGTCCAGGGCAAGGCAAATATGCAGGTATACAGGTAAAAAAGGCAATACTGTTTCTTGCCCATAGATGGATTGGACACAATGCTATTGGCAGCAACATTCCCAGCTCTCAGTAGGTGCCAACACATTACTTTCACAGATAGGATGTGGCAAGAAAGCTAGAATAGTCTGGAACTGACAGTGCAGAAGGCTACAATCATACAAGCTTACTACTCAGAATTTTGCATCAAATTGAATGATACATGCAACATGACTCAGCATTTAGCATTACATTAATATGATTCATCTGCTCTTAAAAAAAACAACAACTTGTGTGTTTTGAGAGACATTGCCAAAGCTGAAGAAGTCTAAAATTAGACCAATCTGCTCAGTTTTGTGAGCATGCATATGCTTCTTGTGTGCCCCTCTTCTCTGCCTGCTCTCTTCTACAGAACAGGCAAAGGATTAAAAAAATACAAAAGAAATGTAAACTGTTTGAGAAAGGGGCTCCTCAACAAGTTTCAGGTATTAATAGAGGAAAAACAATTCTACCACTAGAAGGGAAAGGGGACTGACTCATGAAAAGACCAAGAAGATTTAGCTTGACACTCTGAAGAATGTCCTTCCTGTTTAAAGTGTTAGTGTTGGACCCTAAAAGACCTGTTTTGCGCCACTTTATTTTGTTGTTCATAACATACCGATTCTTGGGAGGTGGGTTTGGTGAGATTTTATTATAAGCCACTTGCTTGGTGTTCTGTTACAACAGGGAATTTACCTTGTTTTTATGACAACTCAAAATACTAAAAAAAAAAATTCCAGAGGGATAGCCCTGTTAGTCTAATTCAACAAAACAAGCAAGGAGTCCTGTTACTGTTGAAAATTGTGTGCTACAGATGCTCACTATCTCCACCTAAAACAGGGGACACCTGACTATTATCCTGGGAAGGAGGTATCTAGAACCACATTAGTACCTTAGTAGTGTACTTTAATTCCTGGATTATATTTTGGAATAAGGTTTTCCTTGTTTGGCAGATGCTTGTGCACTTTATCTAATTGAATAAATTACATGTGAGAGTGAGCTTGCAGAATTTGATTTATTTACACATACAGTTGACAATAGTGATGCTTATTTCTAAACACTGTATTACTTTTGCTTATTAAATGTTCACTGTTGTGCAAAATTATGGGGAGAGTCAGACAATAATTATTTAATGATAAACATTACAACTCAAAGAAGTTAAAGCTTTATAGCTGTTAAAACACCAAAATGTCATCACGTCAAAACACACTAAGTAAACATCCTTACAGGAAACTCTAAAGTCCTCAAGTGACATTCCTCTAACTTTGCCTATCTGTAACTATTAATGATCAAATTCCAAAGGGGTAGCCGTGTTAGTCTATTGTAGAAAGACAACAGAGTCCTGTGGCACTTTTAAAGACTAAGATTTATTTATCGCATGAGCTTTCGTGGGAGAAAATCCCACTTCGTCAAACGCTTTCAAGCATCTGACAAAGTGGGATTTTCTTCCACGAAAGCTCATGCGATAAATAAATCTGTTAGTCTTTAAAAGTGCCACAAGACTCTGTTGTCTATTAATGATCAGTTAAAGTACTGTAGGCAGTTGGTGTGCACGGTAACACAGCCATTCAGCAATACACCTGGGATCCCGCCCAGCCGCTCCATCTCTCTCTAGAGAAGAAACGGGTTGGTGAGGAATGGGGCGCGGGAGGAGACAGAGAGCCAGCAGTGAAACCAAGAACTTGTCCTAGGCCAACTCTCCGAGTCTCCCCCGAGCAGCTACCCGGCGTTCCCACCGCACCTACACGCCTCCTCTAGCACAGGGCCGTGGCTGCAAAGCTGCGCTTGGGCACAGAGCGAAGCAAGCGCGTGTATCCGGCAGGGGAAGAGGGCCGGCCCGGCCCGGCAGCCGAAGGAAACTCGGCTGGCGCGGCGACGACTCCTTACCTGGGTCGAGGGGGCCAAGTGAGGAGCCGAGTCAGAGGCGGCGCAGCACGGCCAAGGTGGCGGGCTTTACAGCGACGGGGCACCAAGCGCGGTCCCGCCCGCCCTGCACTCAGGAGGGCCCCGCCCTGCACTCCGGCGGGCGGCCGCCCGCGGCCCAGGCTGCAGGGCCCTCTCGGAGCGGAGCGGCGGCTCACAGCACTTCCAACCACGCAGGGTCACGGTCCTCGCGCCAGGGGCCGGCCAACCGCCTCGCCTCCCCCGGGAGTGCCGTGACGGAGCCTCCCTCCCGCCTTGTCCGCGACTGCCCGCACGCGAAGGGAGCAGGAGTGGTCCCGTCCCGCCGCCAGCCCCAGACGCTCAGTCTCACCTCCGCGGAGCGAGCGCCTCCCAGCAGCTCCTCGCCCACCCGCTGGCGGTGGAAGCCTGAGGGGAGCAGGAGGCATTCTGGGGGCCGTAGTTCTCCTCAGGACTACAACTCCCGCTAGCCCCCGCCCCCTGCCAGGCTCTCCCGGCGAGTGAGAACTACAACTCCCAGCAGCCCCTGCGCCTCACACGGAGGTAGCCCCCTTCTCCTTCTCACGGTACCGGGCGGTTTGAGGTGTCGGCGCTGCCAGGCGAGATCGAACTGAGTCGTCGATACCAGGCCCGAGCTCCGGGCAGTACCTGGAGTCTGGACCCGCCGCGCCGGCCCCGGCTCCGGCTCCCTGCGCTGGGACATGGACCTCGATCCCAGCACCTCCCCCTTCCCCCCTGAGGTGAGCCCGGGACCGTCTCGCCGCCTCCCCCCTCCCTCGTGCCGGAGCCCAGGACCCACTCCACGGCAGGGCCCCTCCACCAGTCCCGGGCACGAGCCGCCTCCGGCAGCCGCCCTCCCCCGCCCGTCGCTTCTCCGCTTCAAGGAACGCTCTGACTCCCCTCCCCCCATCAGCCCTTCCCCCGGGCTCAGACCCCTTATTCCGCCGCAACAATCCTCCTCACTCGGCCCTGAGCACCGGCCGCTCCCACCCGGGAGCTGCCCCTGCCCCTGCCCCGCCCAGCACCGAGACCGTCGCTGAACTCGGGGCTCTGATCCTCCTCACCGCCGCTCAGACAGCCATTTCGTGTACCCTCCTTCCCCATCTCTGCGATTTAATCGCCTCTTCCTCTGGCCAGGACAGCCGCTCCTCCAGTGGCCCTGACCCCCTTCGGAGTCTCCCACCCTGGCCTGTCAGCAGCCTAATCCTCCTCCCCCATCCCAAGTGGAGGAGTTTGGGTGCCTCCAGTGTGCTCCCCATGCAGGAGTGGCTTCTTTGGGTGACTTTCTCAGGCAGTGTCCAGCAGTGCAGGCAGGAAAAAGGTGGGGGAGAGGATTTCTCAGCAGCCTGTCTCGCTTCTTGACAGTTCTAACTGTGGGTTGGGAATATTTAAAAAAATAATTCTGTATTCTTTTGTGTTTCACAGGGGGCGGGGTGGAAGGGTTATTGTGAAATTGGGTGTCGGGTGGTGCTTTTGGGGCTCTAACATTTTTTAAAAGTGTAAGCTGTGAAGTAGTATTCTGTGTCCAGGCAGACTCTCCATGTGTAGTTAGTCTGCTGTTTCCAAGCACTTTGAGTCCTGGGTAGCAGCCATGATGTGTAGACTTTGCACCAGAAAGAGACCAGCAATCCATGAATTTAACTTATCAGTTACATTAACAGAGTATTGTAGAAAGACAACAGAGTCCTGTGGCACTTTTAAAGACTAACAGATTTATTAATAGTTTCTACAATAGACTAACACGGCTACCCCTTTGGAATTAACAGAGTATGCAGACTTCACAGTATCTAAACAGCTATTTTAGTAACTTTTTAGGAAATCTTCCCTTTCTTTAATACTTGACTTTAAAGAAGCATTTGTATTAGACCCCAAAACTGTTAGAAGCCACTCCTGGAGACAGACATGTGAGAATAGCTAGAAGGGAAGCTAGACAAACCTGAGAGAATTCTGTTTCAGGGAAAAGCCCTGACAAGTTTGTTAAATGACAGGATTGCCCCATGGCACCCTCCCTTGCATTTTGACTATATAAGAGACACTCTGAAAGTATCTCAGATGTGGATACCTATATGTACAAAATCCTTGTGCTGTCTCTGATTTGGCATTGTAACTGGTTTGTTCAGAAATCTCATGGTAATGTCTTGGTTGCTATCTCCTTCAACAGGATTTTCCCCCCAGTTCCAGGAGACAAAGAACTGTGGAAGATTTCAACAAGTTTTGTACCTTTGTCTTGGCATATGCTGGCTACATCCCCTACCCACAAGAGGTAATGGTGCAGCAACTCAATCCTTATTTTAGTCCAAGAACACATTGCTATGATTAGAGCTGTTGAGAGGGTAAATGTTTCCCTGTGTTAGTTATAAGGACCTTTTATGAGTACAGCTCAATGGAGCTCAGATACCACAGACATGGTATACATTCCTAGACAAATAGCATGGGTGTGTTTGAAGGGATAGGGTCCTGTAAAAGCTCCTGATGAGACAAGAATGATATAGTGATATTCCAAAACAAATTATGGAACTTTGCTTGTAACTGGCTATTATCAGCCTCCCACCTGAGCAGCAAATGTCCCTACACTTATAAAGTCAAATGTAATCCTCAGGCTCCTGGAATATGATGTGATCTCTTCTTTAATCAAAAGTGAGGCAGTCCAAACACCTGTCTTGCTTGAGGGGACAGAAAAAAATTTAAAGGTCAGTAAGTACCATTTCTGTTTAAACAGTTTGAATGGTGAACACTTTCTCTGCAGTGTAAAAATATTACATTAGAGATTCATACCAGAGTCTCTTCCCCTTTGAATACTAGATCTAAGAAGCCACAACTTCAGACTTGCTCATTTTAAATGTTGTTTTGGCAACTGTTTTACTTAATTGGAAGCTCAGCAGGGGCTTAGGATACAAAGCACTTGCAAGGCATTGAGAGCACAGCGCTTTACTGAAAGCTATTTAGTGCCTTTTACACTGAGCTATCCCTGTGCTGGGCCAACATAAGGATGAGAGAAGGTAAATAATGTAGGCTAGTGAATGAATGGAAGCTGGGTAAGAGATTCTCTGATTTTCAGTTAAAAGAGAGGGAACTTATTTTGAGAGGTGCAGATTCTTCCCTACCTTCCTTCTCCTAAAAAGTGGGTGTAAAAAGTGGTTGTTTAGAAGGTTTACTATCAGCTCTAAAATGATACTCACATCTAGTCTCTTAATATTTGCTAGGAGACCCCCCTGAGGAGCAGCCCGAGCCCTCCCAATAGTACTGGAGGTACCATCGACAGTGATAGCTGGGACCCCCGATTCAATGACCTTCCTTCTGCTGTCTCTGTGCCAGTCAAGAGCAGAAAGAGCTTTAGTCAGCTCAAGCGAGCAAAACCATATGCTTCCCTGTTCCAGCGAGGGAAACCTAACAGCTTCCTGCCAGAACGAAAGCAAACTGATAAGATCAGAAAGAAGAAAAAACTGAAGAGAAGGGAAACAGAAGAGCCTGTGGAGGAAGAATATGGGGAGAAGCTACTGGAGCCAGAGGATTCTTATGCTGAAACCCCAATGAGTCCTTCATCTGAAGGCAATTCACAGTCTCTGACTGACCACTACTCAGTGTGGGACTCTGACACTCCTTCCAATGTCTCATACCCTACTGAGACATCTGAGCAGGGCATAGAGATAGAGAGTGTGGGCAAACGCACAGTCATACGGCAGGGAAAACAGGTTGTGTTTCGGGATGAGGATGGCACTGGTGACGATGAAGACATTATGGTGGATTCAGGTAAATAGTCCTGCTAATGGGAGATATTTGTGAGATGTTGGATCAGATTGAGATAAAATGGAACATTGCAGAGCTCTCTCCTGGGTGGTTTAAGGGCAAAATTCATTAGTACTTGCAAAGCACTTTTAGACCCTTGGATAAAAGTCAATAGAGAACAGCACAGAGTTTTTATTATTCAGTGATTATATAGCAGAATGAAGTTTTCCAGACACTGAGCTGAGGGCTTTTCCCCACAGGATGTTTTCTCTGAGTAGCTTAATGTAAAACTGGACAGAAAGCTAGTCTTAGGAGTACAGCCCTTTTCATTCCATATCTACCACCTGGCTTTATTGAGATTGTCCTAGACTACAGCAAGATGCAGAGGCGATATTGACATTCAGACTACCACTTCTAGAATGCCCTGGAAGGGGCTTATTACCTTCCCCCCTGCTGGTCATTCACCAGGCTTATTGTATTTGGGTCCCAGCAGTGGACTCATGTGCTCCTAAGCTTTCCTGACTCTGAGTGGAGTTCAGGCACTGTTTCTAATTTCTAGGAACACTTTCAGGGTGCAGATTCCATTTCTAGCACCCTTTTCTGAAAGTGGAGAAACTGCATAGGTCTTGAGATGAGTGTTATCTCCCTGAGACTTCCCAGTTGCTTCACACCCTGCTCAGAGCTCTAACTATGGGGACACTCTGGCTGAAAGTTAATTTCTCTGGACTACATGACAGTCAAAGCAAATGAACCCACATTCTGCAGAAGGTTTCTAACACAATTACTCTTTACTTTAGACAGCACAAGAGGTTTATTGATGTAGGCAAAATAAAATCAGCTACATGCTGATCCCTGTTTTCCTTTCCACAGTTCAGTGACTTTTTTGAGATTTGGGTCAGCATTCTTTCAGGGCATCCAAGATACTCCTCCAACAGCTCCTGGCTTTTCCTTTAGAATATGGAATATCTTTCTCTCCTAGAGGACGCTTCCTCCAGCTTTAGCTGGTTCTGCTTTTGTTGCTCTCTTGTGCCCCAAGCTCCCTTTGTCTCTCTGACCAGCCCAGTCAGTGTTTTTAAAGGGCTGTATTCACTTTTCATCTTTTTGATCCCTCCACTGGGGAAATTCCATTTCTTCAAACTCTAGCTTTCTGCTAGAGAGAAGGGAGGGAAGGGGAGATGGTTTTATCTCGGATGTAGTTACTCCTTTGTTCTGTACAGGCAAGATCTATTCAGATGCTGGTTGTTATAGACAGACATGAAGGCTCCAATCCTGTCTCCTTAGTATAAAAAGCATGAAGCAAGAACACAGTGCACTTTTCCTTGGGGGCTTCCCTGTATAGGGTTCATAATCGCAAACAGAATTCTGAAGCTGTATGTTGACAGATTCCCCAAACCATCACAAGGATGTAGGGACTGCCTTCTAAACCTAAGGAATATGTTCAGTGCTGAGAGTGTTGAGCATGCAGATGAGGTACAGCAGCAGGAGAGAAGTAAGTTTTAAATTGCTGGTTTTTTCCTTCCAGATGATGATTCTTGGGATCTCGTCACTTGTTTCTGCATGAAACCCTTTGCTGGACGGCCAATGATTGAATGCAATGAGTGTCACACCTGGATCCATCTCTCCTGTGCCAAAATCCGCAAATCACATGTCCCAGAGATCTACGTCTGCCAGAAATGCCGGGACTCCAAGTTTGATATTCGCCGCTCAAATCGCTCCCGGACGGGTTCACGTAGGCGCTTTCTGGACTAAAAGAGAACCTGCCATGCCGGCATGCTACTTGGGCAGATTAGCCATGCAAAACACAAAATCCCAGCCAGTGGGGCAAGGATTGCTCCTCTGGACTGCAGTTGCTCAGAAGGAATTCAGTGTCTTTGACTGCCAGGATTGGAAGAGGCCTGCTGGTTAAAACTTCTGCAACAGGCCGATTAGCAGGAACACACTAAGCTCCCCAGGTTCAGTGAGGTTTTGTCCAGTTCAGACTATCAATGGGATGATGAGTTGGGAATGTATAACTTTGCCATTCACCAATGTTCATCTACCTGGAAAAGTGCAAAGGAAGTGCAAGGCTTCTAGGTGCTGAAGAAAATAATCATCCTCCAAAGCAGGAGCAGGGGGAGAGAAATTGCTGGAGTCTGAAAAAAAACAGCCATATGTTTTAGTTTTATTGTAATACTAGACCTGCCCATTTGTCCATATATATCAATCTTAAGAATTTCTGAAGGCTCCTTCAGAGTGAGCTTGAATGCACACTAAACTTGTGTGCGGCTTGCCTCCTTTTCAGCTGGGTAGCAGGAAAGTATCCACTGAGTTCTACGATTTGGCTTTGTTTCTGGTAAAACCAGTTAGTTCCCACAGGCTCTTTGGACTGTTGTCTTTAAAGGAGAGATAGAGCCCTTTCTTTTTTCTGGGTGGGTGCTGCTGGAGGTTGGCTATGTCAGTTTTCTTGTTTAATGGAGCTGAGTCCTCTTAAGATCATTTTCATGATTTTTTTGCATGAGTGGCTCAAACATGAGGTTGTGTGCTGCCATCCACTTCATTCCATAGCCTGATGTGGTGTCTCATCTCAGATCTCAGCTGAAAGGCATTGTTTTAGAAAACACTGACTCTCTTCCCTCCTCCAACCTGGAAGTAAATCTTGAGCTGCATGGTGGGTCTTTGGAAATTAAAATCTAGGAATTTAGACAGGCCTAATATGGATTTGGGGTGTCACCATCTGAGTGCTGGGGCTGGGTTTTACCTGCATTTTCATTATTGGATTCTAGGTCTGGATTTGTAAATGGGAAGATTAGAAAAATCATCTTTGAACTGATGAATGCAGGTATGAAAATGGGAGCAAACACAGGCATTAAGACATCCAGCCCAACCCTGGACAGGTGGCCTCTGGCTATGCAACTGGCAAGATGGGCTGCAGTTGAGAGAATACTCTAGAGCTGCAGAGGATAAGGGATTGCATCGACACCAGAAAATGTCTGTGTCTTGTGACTGCCTTTCTAGGGAGCAGCTAGTACAATGGACATGGATCTAGAGAATGCTTCAGGGAAACAAGATTAGTATGTGAGGCCACTAAGATGTACACGCTTTCCTGTTATTGACCAAACTGAGAATATATTATATTTATTGCACAAATTGGATTTTTGTTCTTGAGAGAATTCTCCTAAGTCATATGATGCTTAATGAACAATGTACGTTCTGTCCTGTCAAACTATTAGATGAACGGGAGTCACTAGCTGATGGTCATTTATATCTGAAAGAAGACAAAACTGCCAAGAATCAATGCAGCAGATGCTCTGTATCAGACTGCCACCTTATTTGAATACTGATTTATCAGGAAAAACATCCTGGCCGTGTCAAGGATGCCCTTTGGACATTTAACACTAGGCTGCACAAAGCACTAGAACAGATTGTATAGCATAGTCCTACCATACCCAGGGGCTTGATTGGCTTGGACCCAATGATGGAAAAGATCCATTACCTTTTATCATTATGATAGAATTGCACTATTGTTTTATTGTCTGTTTTAAAACATCGTGCAGTATGAAAAGCCCATAAAGTGAATTTGATTTATAGCTGCAACAACTGAAATCTGGTTTTATAAACAAGCTCCACTATACACTATACAGAAGATAAATGGAACCAACCAGGAGTTTGCCAAAGATTTGCCTTGTAGGGCTGACAGTCTTCTGCAGCCAGATAAATAGCCAAAGTTCCTGAATGTTGATCTTTTCACTGCAGCATAAAAGGTTTTGGAAGAGTCTGTTCAGTCTGTGTAAGGTTTGTCTTGATTCAAGTGTTGACATCTTTCTTTTACAGCACATCTGCAGTACAACTGGACTGCTGTAGGATAAGTTCCTGTGTCTTTTACTGGAGAAATACAAGAAACTGCCAAGTTAGCTACCTCTATTTCTTAGAGGTTCGAGACTACTTTTAACTTTTTTGACTATTGTTCTGTTACATTTGTGGATTTACCCCAATAGATGGTGTCTGACAGCCCCAGCTTGTTACAGTGCTAGTAGAAGAAGGAACAAACATCTGTGTTTTGAGTTTCATCCATGTATGATTACAAGTTAATTCAGAGCTTTATTTTTTCATTAAAAGTGGTTATTTTAACCAATGGTGCTTTTTTCTTAAAAATGTGAAGCATACATTAACATCATTTTCTCTTTGCTTTTTCCTAGCTGGATTTGGAGTTAGGATTTATTATATTTTTATAGTGGACAGAGGCCTCTCTCTGTGTCCAGTTGTGCTAGGTGATGGAAAACATCCATCGGCATAGTCTTTGCCTGATGGACTTTGCAATATACAAAATGAAATGACACACAAAAGGTGGGGGAGTGAGGGATACCATCAAATATATACAATTTATAGAGAGATGATTTTTTCTTTATTAACAGTCTATCTCCACCTGCTCATCCAGCTGTTATTTTTGGAGGTATGGCAGAAGTGGATCTTGCAGAGACAATAGTAGCCCCAAAGCTCAATGCAGGGAAGCCATCCTAATGTGTAAAGGAGCGAATGGAAAGAGGCATGAAGATGTCTAGTTGAAGCTTACAGTCAGGGCTGGCATCATGAGCAGGGATGAGGCAGAAGATTATGGTAACAGACAAGAGCAAACACGGAGGGAAAAGAGTTCCGAAGAACCAGAAAGGGTGAGGAGACGCAGCCTGGAGCTGTGTATTAGGTGCAGTGGGGGGACTCAATGAGAAGATGATTGTGGCAGCTTGTATTTCTTTGCGGTAGGGTGAGGGCTGTGTGGGGGACGGGCCGGAATAGGCTGCGCTGAGGCCAGAGGAGAGGCAGAGGGCCCCTCATGACAAGCAGTGCAGTGCTGTCACTGGTGGGTTTCAAACTATCGGGCACTTGGCTGCAGCCGTGTAAGGTACGCAGGGGCTCAACGCTCCCTCGACGCCCCACAATAGGCAGCGCCCGCCGCGCCGGGGCGAGCTCACAGCTGCACGCAGGGGCCAAGGGAGGGGGGGTTTCGGGCAAGGCGCCAGTCGGACCAGAGAAGACGCGACTCCGTCGCTTCTCGGGCTGCAGAAGTGAGGCCTCCCCTGGTCGGGGGCAACAGCGACTGCTCAAACTACAATTCCCAGCTTGCCCCGCGCACAAGCCATGGCGTTCGGAGCTGGGAGCAGGGAGGCGTGCGGCGAGAGGTATCTGGGAAGGAACAGCAGCCAGAGCCCGACGCTGGGTTTTATTCATTCGCTCCACCTCCCTGGGGAGGATAATCCGCTCAGGGCCTGAGCTGGAACCACCCCGGAAGCTACGTCACATAAACCGGGTTGGGGGAGGGCGGTGGCTAGTTGCTGGTCCGGCCGAGGGGGCACCGCCATCTTTGTTGGGGGCAACGATCGAGGGGCGATGCCCAAATCGTGCGCGGCGCTTCGGTGCAGTAACCGCTACAGCAGTCGCTGCCGGCAGCAGCTCACCTTCCACAGGTACCGGGGCGGGGCCCGGCCTTCTCCTCCCCCACCCCCGGTGCTGGGGCCCGCCCCTCTCACCCCCTGTCTCCCGCAGGTTCCCGCTCAGCCGGCCCGAGCTGCTGGCGCGCTGGGTGGGGAACATCGGCCGCAGCGATTTCCGGCCCAGCTCGCACGCGGTGCTCTGCTCGCAGCACTTCCGGCCCGACTGCTTCAGCGCCTTCGGCAACCGCACCAACCTCAAGCCCAACGCCGTGCCCACGCTCTTCGCCTCCCCGCGCAGCGCCACTGTGAGCCCGCGCGCCGCCACGCCTGCCCTGTCCTGGGAGTGGGGAGGGAGTCGCGGCTCAGTTGGGCTGCCCGTGAGCCTGGCTCCGGCCCGGGGACTGATTGGCCGCCCCACCTCATTTCTTCCTCTGCAAAACGGGGACAGCAGCACTGATACTGCCCGCCCCACGCCTACGGGAGCAGCGGAAACGTTAAACCCGACAAGCCGTCACTTTACTTCACAGTGCGTCTGCGCTGTTCCTCAGTTTCCCAGTCCCAAGTGCTGCTACCCCCTTGCGTTAGCCCTTGCCTGCTCTGTATTTGATGGTAAAGGCAGTTCCCTCATGGTTCACTTAATCCTGCTCCCACTGAAATCAGAGTGCTCAAAATACCATTTCTATAGAGTTTAGAAAGGGTCAAATGCAGTTGTGTGTTTAATGCTCCTGGGCTGCAGGGAAAAGTCTAGGTGGTCCCTCGTAATAGCAATTAATCTTAAATTGCTCTTTAACGTTATAACCTCTCAGTATGCTGCCACAACAAAAGCTCTCATTTCCACCCTGAGAGACAGGTTCTTGAAAAAGTGGTCTGCATACAAACTGCCTCTTCCTCTGAGTGAATTCACACACATTTCTTCATGCTAATCATACACGTTTAGAAATACTGATCTATGAAGGAAGCCTGTTCCTCTCCTTGTGACAATTCAAATAGCATGTAAAACAAAAATATAACTGTTGGCTGGAATAGCCACAAGTAAATACCATGCACCTCAGTTTTATTTAAAATTTGAACTGAGTGATCCTATAGTAGAAACAGCCCTGAGACACTCCACTGTAAAAGGTGGGGGGGGGGGGGGCCGGAGGAAGGGCTGCAGGGGATGTGCTAGTTCACCTGGAATTGGTTGGTTGTGGGTTATAAGTGACCTTACATAAATAAATTACACATGTACACACATTACCTACTCTTATTCCCCTTTTGCTTAGTCAAACATGAAACACAGTAAATGTTTGTTAAAACATGTATGAAACTTAAGGATTAAACACTACGTTGTCCTGAGGACAGTAATAGTTTTTTATTGCTGTTTCCTTTCATTGGAGAGCCAGGAATATGGTATATGGTTTCCTTACAAATGGAGTCAGACTTGGACAGCAGCTGACCGTGAGATTCTCAGAAAAATCACACTAATGTTATCTCAGGCCTTTGTCCCGTACTGTATATCAAATCAGGAAGGAGAGGAATCCTCTGTGGGATGCTGAGAATTCCAAATTGTCAAAGGTACACTTGTCCCTTGCAGCCTTTACATCCTTTTTTAAGCCTAAGCACTGCTGTACTGCTCACTGCTGATCTTGTGTAGGGTTTGGGGCACTTCTCTGTGAAATGCACCTTTTTTGTAGATAGGTGTCTAACCATGCCAAACTCTGTGAAGCTAGTATTTTCACTGGATGTCTGACAATGGTGCAGACTAAAAGTTTTAGTCCTAATTGTTTATCACTTCTATTTTAAGTCATTAGTAATTTTGAATTTTATGTTGGAAAAAAATGGAGGCCTGAGGGAAGTGCCTCGCTCACTTACACTGACAATCTTTTCTGCAACAGCGATCACTTGAAGTTCTAATAATGGTGTTAAAAATAAGAGCAGCTTGAGTTTGGGTTATTCTCCTGGTCTTTCTAGGACTTTACAGGGACAGAGGATGGAAGGAGATCAGATGTAGAAACTGTTCTGCATCAAGAGACTCAAGCCAGTAGAACGGAGGTACCAGTAGAAGAGGTAAGAGTAGTCATTTTACTCTCACCGCTGATGCAAAATCAAGCACTTGTTTTTTTACAACTATGCTCAAGGCACTACAGGGAAGCAGAAATGAGTGCATGTTATTTCATTTAGAGAAGAACTGGCTATAGGGGCCATTTGCCCTCTTGCTAGGCAGGTAACTTTATATGGTACTTACAGAACTGGAGCATGGTACCTGTTGAGCTTTGGTGGCTTCATCTTGCTCCAGGAATTAATTTTTCATGAAGTACAGTCAAGGGGGCTGGTTAAGAGCCCAGCCATTGCTAATTTCTGGGGGTTGGACTTGAGATCGTGGTATCTCAATCTAGATACTAAGGGAAGAGAGTTAAATGCTGAGCTTTGACGGATATCTATCCATTGCAAAAAGTACCCCACAACTTATCTGAAAAGAACTTTGTCTAGTTGTTTCAGCAGGAACTGAGAGGGTCAGGAGAACTGGATTATATTGTTGGCTCTGTGCTTGACTAGCGGTGGGTAGAGCAAATCCCTTCCTCTATCTGTACCTCTCTTTCTATACAAAGGGGAGAATGCTAACATACCTTGTGAGATATGGTCTTTGAGAAGTACAAAGTAGCATGAATAGTAGGAAAGCTCCTGCTTGAATCTCAAGTTTGGAATAGGGGTTGTTCTAGCAGCTCAGGGGTGAGATGCATTAATTGTGCTATGGAAGAAACTTGCAGTGTCTCCCCTTGTGATATCCAGTCAGCCAGAGCACTGCATCCCTCACATTCACTGCCTGTAGGACAGCAGAGTCTTGTGGCACTTTTAAAGACTAACAGATTTATTAATCGCATGAGCTTTCGTGGGAGAAAATCCCACTTCGTCAGACGCTTTGAAGATAGATTAATAAATCTGTTAGTCTTTAAAAGTGCCACAAGACTCTGTTGTCTTTCTACAACAGACTAACACGGCTACCCCTTTGGAATTCACTGCCTGTGTTCTTTTCAGATTAGTACAACTCAGGCAACAGAAGTGGAGGCCTGGCCGCTGCAAGCCAGACTGCCAGTGCAGAGACAATGTCCAGCGCAGATCTCAGATCACAGCTATGCTGTCAGTGACTGCACTTCCTTAAAACAAAAACTCTTCCAGGCACTAGAGGAAAACGAAAAACTCCGAAAACGCCTGAAGGTTAAAGGCATGGAACTGAGGAGGATGTTTGTGCGGCTCCAGGCCTGCAAAAAGGAGCAGCAGACACACCCGGCCAGACAACCTCCTGGGAGGGAACAAGGACTGACTTTCTGAACACTCCTCTACCAGCAAGAACTTTGGTTGAATAGGCTGCCGGCTGGTGTATTTTAATGGAGTAACTTCTATTTCTGATGAGCAGAGCTTTTAAGTTCACAGAGATCATAACTACTCAGCATGCACATGATCAAATGAGAATTACTGGAGGGAGCTTGACTGAGAAATAGAACATATCTCCCCGCACAGTGCATTTCCTGCCTCAGCATCTGTAATCTAAATACAGTACCTTAATAATAAAGTAAGAATGCCAGGTATGTGTCGGTGTGTGAAAAGAAACTATGGGAACTTCCGTGGCAATTTCATTCGGTTAAGTTAATGTTAAGTCATAAAGGTATTCTTTTCAAGGCGTGCAGGAATTCCAAAGCTGTAGCACTCCTGCAAGGGCCAGAAACCACTTTTGTAAGTCATGTTGCCATCTCTTCTCTCCCCCTCCCCTTCAGTGTAATTTATAAGAAAACAGACTTTTGGGAGAGCAAAAACTGCATTGTAACTTTACAGTAAGAAAATGTCAGATGGGGCGAATGGGTTTTATCATTGTATAAAATGAATGAATTACTAGTTGTCTCATCTCTATTCTCTAGCTGGACTTTATCTGGTTTGTTGGGATTTTTTCTTATAATTAACAGCAAATGTTTTACTTTTATTTTGCACCTACCACTATTACCATATTAGCCTTCACTCAATTCCTGGACACACACTGTTACAGTAACTAGAGCAACATTGTGCTAAGCACCTTACAAAAACAGATGAGACAGTTCCTTCTTAAGAAGAGCTTACATCGCACCAAGACCTAAAATGCAACAATAAAATGAAAAGCTGGTGGTAGGTAGAAGAGGTGATGCACATTTGAGTATTTTATTGTAAATGCTGGCATCATTTAGCAACTTGCTGTAAACACCACAATTCATGTTAGGTTTTGAAGGATTTTAAAGAGGCCAGGCTTATATTTATAAAAATAACTATCTCACCCCCCACAGCTTTCAAATAGGGTTTATTATGACAATACAGTGTTTTCTGTTCCACCAGCTTTGAACAAGGTGAAGTAATCAATGTGTGGAAGATCCATCTGCAGCAAAAAGAACATTAGGCAGTTTTTGACTGAAGACTGATTCAACACAAAATTTATTATACAATTGACATGCAGCTTCAGATCAAAAAACACTGTGAAATAGGGGTGAATGAGATATAATCCTATATCAGGTGCTGTTCACCCCTAAAAAGGTGATACTTTTCTGATACAAAACTGGCAAGCAGCACTTGATTGTAGGAGCAAGGAGGGTAAGAGAATTATGAGATTTTCTGGAATAACTCTGATAAACCTGCTGTTGGACAAGGACTATGGCAAATGAAAATCCCTGATGCGATTTCATGCTTGTGAGAGGGAGGCAGGACTATAATAAACAGAACAGTAGTTCCACTACAGAAACAAGGGGCCAAGGTGCATATCAGGATGTTGTTTAATCCAGTACTTCTCAAGAACAACAATGCCTCTGCCAGTAAATACTACTACTTAAAGCTCTTCCATATAAATGAGGGCCCCCCTGAACTGGCCACGAGTAGAAAAACGCGACAGTGCCTGAATAACAGCCACCTTTCCCCTGTCTATATAAATATCTAAAAGTACTGATGTGCCAGAATTAGTGGTGCCATTGCCAGCAGTGTGAGTGGAACAAGAGTGCACCCCCGTAGGTAAGGTAAATCACAGGCAGGGGTTCTCAAGCTGCTCTAGCAAATCTAACTCACTTTGACTGGTGGCACTTACTGTTCCTAAGTTGTCAGTTCCTTGTACATGGCACATCTCTACACTTTGGTCTGGTATACTCGTATCAACTTCATTTCCCTATTTTCCCAGCTTAAAATCAGATGGGAAGAGTTGCAGCACCAGAATCAGCTAGGAACAGAAGTACTGAGTTCATCTAATTCACCTTTCCCCCCAAAAGACTTAAAACAATATGTAGTCCTGGGTGAAGAGGAGAAAAATTAATTTGACAAGGACATTGGTTATGATCGACAATTAATCTGAAGTAGTGCATGTAATGAACATTACTAGCAGCTGAATGGAAACATGCTGAAAAAGGTTCCATGTGATTCTGAAAAGCAAAAAATTTCATTCTAAATGTGTTCAGTGTCCTCAAACAAAACATTAAATACAGAAGTGAGATGAACACCATATCCTCTGTCCAGTAACAGGATCGATGGAGAGGATTCATAGGTAACTACAACCTTCACTTTCCCCTTAGGAAAAGAAAGGGTTAAATTAGATATTTATTGTTTTCAGTTAAGGAGAACTTAACCCCAACCCTGTAAGCCTGAGGGAAAGTGAGGCCAAAGAGTCACTTTCCTCCATTTCCTACTGTGCTGGGGATGGGAGGAAAGAATGAGACTGGAGAAATGAGTTGCACTTAACTCGCAGCAGGAAAGGCTTGGTCAGATGACAGCTGGGGCTCTGCCCCGTCACACTGCCCAGGCGGGGTGATGAGCACACAGAAAACACAGTGTTACCGTGACAAGTTCAGCATTCTCAGGCATCTTCCCTATTGGTTACCAGGCCACAAACCAGGGTAGCACTGCCTTGGAGCTACCAGTAAAAGCAGGTTTCCTCATGTTATCCCTTAACATAATTAGTATGACACCACCTTTTCTATGGATCATAAAAATAAAAACATCTCTGTTTCTGTTTCAAACTTGTAGAATCCAGGGGGGAAGGTTTTGCAGCTTCCGTTGATTCAGGTACCATATGTGGCACCCTGCTTTCTCACCCGATTAGCCATCCGCATCAATCCTGTGAGCTGTTAAGAACAAATGGACTCAGTTTGTGTTGATTAGTAGAGATGTCATAACTCACAGCATCATTTATCATAGGGCCAGCTGCAGAATGCAATTACTAGCAGCAAATGAAATCACTGCATACACGACTCTCAGCTACTTACACAAGTAAGAGGTTGACTCAGAAACCAGAATTCTGCAAAGGATAGGATACACACAGCCTGAGGTAGCCTAAGACTGGTTCAGAAAGGACTTGTACTCTTCAGCCATATCACAATATAGCTGTTCATTAGAAGGAATCCAGAACATGCTATCTTCTCAGAGCTAATGGCTCCAGTGTCCATGAAAGAGCACTTGCACACAACTGAGATAGCCCAACCACCAACAGCAGCCCTGATGCCAGACACTGCAGAGTGCATTTTGTGTGGCCTGAGGAGATTGTTTCCTGGCTACTGGAATTGGGGCTTGGTGACTAAAGAAGGAGAAAGCAATCCTTGCTACTTACATTGCTTTGGTATCCTAAGAGCCTCGCTGTCAGCAGACATCACCTGATGTAGAACTCCCCGAAACTGATAGAGCACTTTCAAACTCTTCTCTTCACCCACACAAGGGTCGTAGAACCCAGGCAGCCCAGCCTTCAACAATGCAAAACAAAACACTGAGCACACCCAGCTCTCCTACAGGGGCTTTTCAGTTACAATAGAAAGAGGGTGTTTTAAAACCCAGTGAAGCTGGTCTCCTGCATCTGGGACACCCATCAATACCAACTAATTGATATAAAATATTAGTTAAAAGTACTTTCAATTACACCTGCCCAAAGGCTGGCTCTATAATTATATTTTCTTTATTTTATTAAATATTTTTCTCCCCCTGCAGCAGAGACACAAACAAACAACAAGGGAAACTGTGTAGGGAAATCAGCAGAGGTGACTACAAAGTGCAGCCAAGGTCAAGTAAACTCCAAGTACATTGAAAACCAATCTCCCCTCTAATCTTCCTGCTTGTGATTTTAAGCACTATTTGTAACAGTAGCAAACACGTCATTGTCAAGATAACAGTGTCCCTTTAACATCTAGCTTTAGCTAAGTGCATCTGATTTTCTCACTCACCTATCTGATAATATGAAAACAGAGTGAGGCCTTCCCAAGGCACAGACATTCAGGAAGAGAGTCAACTCTGTTGGCGTTTAAACAACCAGCTATCATCTAAGAGTGCTCTAGAGCAGCTCTGGTGTGTGCGCTTGTTCTGGACTGGCATTTACTTGTGGTCTGTTTACCTGTACTCTAGCAGATGAGGATGCTGTGGTGCAGTACTGGGATGTGCAGGACCGGCAGCAAAGCTGAACACCAACAAGGCAATTCAGCACATGAGGAATCATGGTCAGTCTGCACAGACCCAGAGGCTGTGAAATGGAACAAAACCAGGGTACACTGATTGCAATTCTTTGCACTCAGTGTTGCAGAACCTCACATGATTTAACGAACGTAACGGAAGTCCAGATTACAGCCTGAGGGTGTTTTACATTATCAAGGGAATACCTATATCTCTCGGCAAAAATATCCCAAGACTGAAGGCTGATTATTAGCCTTAGCTACAGTTATTTCCAAGTTAACATGAAGCAGCAATCAGGAGGAAATGCCTTCTTTGGAAATGACGGTTTTGTTGTCAGGGAGATGAAATAAGAGGCTCAGGTGCCATGTCAACTGTGGCAAATTCTGAATGCAGCAGCATATTGTAGTACAGGGAACTTTCTGCTATATGGCCGCTGAGACTTAATAAGAGGCTCCCTGCTTCACACAGACCACTGCAGAGGCATGGAATCTGAGATGATGGTGTTCCTGGGCCAGGGGCACTCACTCGGTCTGAAAAGTTTCCAGAGATTCTTGGCATCTGGTGCAGAGATGGGCTCTGTGAAATGATCTGGATTAACTATGCTGAAGTACCTTAGAATATTCTTTAGTAGGACAGGGAGTAGTTCAGCTTAGATGGGCTCTAATTCATACTCTATAGTCTCTATGTCTGGGCAAAGCCACAATCTCCCCTCTGGGCACTGATACAGTCATTGCATACCTTGGAGGCCTCTGTGAGGATAAGCTTAGAGTCTTTCACCATGCACTGCAGGGGTACGGTCACATCTATGACTTTCACCTTCTCATTCTTCCTGCTATTGTCATTGACAAACTTCCCGTACCAGGCATTCACTACGATCAAACCTGTATTCCATACAAAAATAAAGATATGGCAAAAGGCTCCCCCAAGCACCTGTAGAGAAACTGATGAAGAGATTAGCCCATTCCCTTTCTTAGCATTCTTCTCATACTGCCAAGGGGATCAGTTTTCAAGAAACACACAATGTTGGGAGAACAAATACAGAGCTGACCTCAAAAGATTCCAAAATCTTGCACAACGCTAAGCCAAGCCCAATGTGGGAACGAAAGATGAATTTCAACTAAATCACAGGAGTGGTGAGCCTCGCTCAGGGACTGAGGCACATACAAAGCTCTTCCTTTTCTCTCCCCCCCACATCCCCCGCCCCCCCCAGGCCCATCCTAAGGTAGAGCTGCATTGCCACTTTTAATAGTCATCATTAGGATCTGAAGTTAACACAGCATGAACATAAATGTGGCAGTTCCCACTTCTCGGCAATATTGTTTTTTGGCTATCTGAGGACACCGAAGATATCTTTGTACCAATTATGCTCAGTTCACACCTGGAATATTATCTTTGAAGTATAAAGCCTAGGAAATTAATTAAATAGTTGACATTCTAGAAAATCATGGTCTATCAGCAAATTACATGGCCCTGGAATCACATAGTCCTCAAGATTCTCAGCTCAAGACTATATAATTTACACATACATTTATACAGTGGCCTCCCAGCTCTTGTGGAGCGGGTACAGCAGAACCTCAGAGTTACGAACACCTCAGGAATGGAAGTTGTTTATAACTCTGAAATGTCTGTAACACGGAACAAAATATGATGGCTGTTCTTTCAGAAGTTTAAAACTGAACATTGACTTAATACAGTTTTGAAACTACAGTATGCAGAAAAAACATACTGCTTTTAGCCATCTTAATTTAAATGAAACAAGCAGAAAACAGTTCCTTACCTTCTCAAATCTTTTTTTAAAAACTTTCCCCCCTTTATTCTTAATAGTTTGTGTTTAACACAGTCCTGTATTGTATTTGCTGCCTTTTTTGGGAGGGTGGGAGGGTTGGGGGTCTCTGCTGCTGTCTGATTGCATACTTCCAGTTCCAAATGAGGAAATGAGGTGTTTAGTTGACTTGTCGGTTCATAATTGTAAGGTTCTACTGTAAATGGGGAAAGGCACTGGTGTCTGCCCATGAACCTCCTGGTTCCCATTTCCTAGCCAGATCATGTCCATTAGCTTGTGTTCAGACACTATTGAGTGTCCTCCATTATGCTCAGACACTTGAGGTTGCACTGTACTGGAGCTTTTCCCCATTTGTACTGTAGACATTATGATGATCTTAATTAAGTCTGATAACACAAAAACCCAGACACCCTTAATACCTACCCTTCCATGACTCTGTCCAGCCCTCTAACCACCTTAGGAACCCCACTCCCCCAACCTTTTAGAACAAGAAAGTCATGCTGCACTCTTTACCCATCCTGGCTTCCTCTGTCTCAATTATCCTCCGGACAGACTCTTGCATTAACCGAACCTGCCACAACACAAAGAACAAAACAAAATCTACCAGTCAGATTCCATTTAAAAGACAGATGAGCCCAAGTGGGAACAGTGTCCTTTAGCTGAGAAGGGCCATGAGGGAGAAGTAAATTAGGAAAACACCTGCAGACCAAGGCCTGGGCATCATCTCAGAGCTTACCTGAATATAAACATGAAAATGAAGCTCAGAATAAAAACACAGGGAGGGGGAAAAATGCCTCAAATTGCCCCCCCCCCCCAGGCAGTATTGACAAAGCACAGGAATGTTAGGGACAAAGGAAGGCTCCAAGTTATGTCTGGAGATCAGTCCTGTGGTGAGCGTCCCATGGAAATGAGAGTGCCAGCGACTGCAGTGTGTGTAGGCTCTGTGTTCTGCTGTCCTTGCCAATAACAGCAGCAAACTCAGCCACCGGGGTGAAAACTCACTCTCACTTCCTGGGTTGGCAGGGGGCATTTATTAATTCACAGGCATTTCTCTCCCCACATCAGAGAAGAATGGAAGGAAAATCTAGCAGTAATGACACCCCAAAAGTAAATAAATGATGATTCAAATCCTTAAAAAAATCATGATTTTTCAAAAAAAGTTCCTATCTTTTTTGCTCAGTCTTTTGATTTTTGGAACTCCCTTCCCTAATCCGCATATGTGTGTATGAGGGAGAGAGACATTTAGTGCTTCCAGTTCTCCCAAATTTACCAAGTGAGGTGATTTTGATATTCATTGCTGGAGCCCTTGCTGGCTGCCTGATGGTCCAGAGCTTCCAGCTTCTCCCCAACCTCCTAAATTCTAATTAATTTTGCCCCCCATTCCTAATATCTGCCCATGTCCCAGCCCCCCATATCAGTTCTGCCCTGCTAGCCTCACCCCCACTCATCCCTCACACTGCTCTCTCAGGCCTAAGGGGAGTGACAGGGCCTGCACTCCCTGCTCCCAGGCTGTTGTTGCAGGGCAAAAGACGAGAGAAGCAAAGCTCATAATCTGTGGATCATGGTGGGAGGGAACAGAGGAGGTAGAGCACGGAGCTGCCTAGCTCTTTTTGCTCTCTTCTCTCTGGTGAGAATGGTGCTGGGTTCCGCAGGGAGGCGGAAAAAATATGCCTGCTTTTGCAGCAGTCCTGATTGGCTACTCTTCCCCAGCAGACAGGTAAATCTGGAAGGCAGCCAATTAGAGGAGGGGACTTTTCCCCAAGGCAGGGCTGAAATTCCCAAGAGAGCTAGAGCTCCTCACATCACCATTAGACTGGCTCCGGCCTTGGCCAAAATCACAAGTCAAAGAAACTGCAGAAATTGGCAACACTGATGATTCTTACAATGCAGGAGACAGCTGGAGAGCAAGGTGTGTGTGGCACATACTGTATGGGACAATATTAGGAACAGGCAAGATTGGAGGTAGAGGGAGGGACCACTTACTGCAGCTTCTGCCTCCTGTTTCTTCTGTAGGACATCACTGGCTGTATTTTCCCTTTGCTTATCCAGTTCTCTGATGAGGAAGTTGAACACCACATTAGTATAGGCATTAAAGACCATTCAGCTGTTACGATGCAAGTGACACCCTACACACTTCATTCAATCAGTTCAGTTTCTTTACAACAATCATTCCTCACACTCCCCGTTTTAACTCCCCATACAGCATTTGTGAAGTTCAGCAATTGTGCATCAAGACAGATGCCCCTAAACATGCCACTCAACTTCAAAAGGCAGTTAAATAGGAGAGCCCTGCTTTGTACTTAGAGCACAACCTCGAACTCACTTCTCCTTTTGTGCCTTGAGGTAGGGTTTGATGATTAGCCTATGCATGGCAAAGTAAATAACTATGGGTCCCACGGTGGCATAGAACACAGCACTGGGGAGCAACTGATCTGTCAGGTGGACAGGAAAGAAGTAGGTCTGGCTGGCTCTGTTCAACCTAGAACAAAGAAGAACAAAGCAACTTATCAAAGCAAGTCTGGAGTTCTAAAGCAGCCATCAAAATATGTTTTATGCTGGCCAACAGTGCAAGATCCAACTCAGCAGCATCAACTACTAGAGGCAATGGAATGATCTGAACTGACAAAGGCAAAGAGCATCTAGACCCAATCAGAATAGCAACAACAGAGACTGCTGAAGCCAGGGAGAGCTCTTGCTTTTAAGGAGCACGTGTCTCCTCTGGAGCTGCAATAATATTTGGGATCTACTAAAACAGCTTGGGAGAATCTTTTATGATCACAGGACTCATCAGGGAAAGAAACAATCACCCCTTCAAGAGGGAAATCATGAGCAGCTGCTTCCTCTGAAAGAATCCACTGCTGTACCCTTCCCACCATCACTCCCTGGATTCCCACCTAATAAGGCAAGGAGCATTACTGGTCCCTGTATACATCATGAGACAACCAATTTTACACAGGAGCTAAGGGTGCTCTCAAGAGAAGGATCGCTTTATGCACATGCCTTACAGGAAGAAGACTATCAATGTTCATCAGATGCTTATGGTCAAATTTATTTTAGCAAGTTTGTCATGATCTGAAGCCTTATCAGGACTGCAGTCTTAGTGGTTTAGGATAGGTTCTACAGCAGTGGTTGTCAAACATAGGGTCGGGACCCAGTACTGGGTCACAGACCCTCAGGTACCGGGTCATGGAACCCTCTGCTGCCCCCACCAAAGACTGGAATGCATTGCTCAAAGATGTAATTGTTGGGTCGCGGACATAAATGATTTTTTTCAACTGGATCCCGAGAAAAAAAGTTTGAAAACCACTGTTCTACAGTGTTGTCATGCCCTCTGCTGGCAAAATCAAAATATACACAGCATTTCATAAACAGTAGAAGTTCGGTTAGTATTTCTCTGTAAACCGTGTCATGTTAACTAGCTAAAATTGATATATTCTGAACTCTAACAATCTGGGTTGGTCTGAATTTTTGCCTGTGTGTAAAGCTGTGGAATGTAAATAAAGATTTTTTTTTTAAATTCAGTATCTATCCACTTATAGTAAAATGCCAAACTTTATTTTTAAAATGCACCCTCAGATTATTTTTAATTTACTTACACCCTAGGGCCAAATGAAATACTCAGCCTCTAATGCACTTATGCCAGCAATATGCATGTAGGCATAGAGGGCCACATCTCTATATTAAAACTGAGAGCAGCTGCAACCTGCTCCATTTTATGGCATGTATATGCATCATAGCCTGAGTGTTCCTGTTGCCAACATACCTACAATACCCTAGCTTGGGCACCCCAACTGAAAGCATCAGATACAAGAATATATGCTACAATCATAGTCATCAACATTACAGTTATAATCTTGAACTGACTTGATTTTCAGAGACACTCCCTGGGGAACACCAATACTGACAGTGGCTCCTAGAATACTGTGTCTGGAAATCTTCCTCTCTGCTCCATATTCCATTATGGTCCCAAAGAAACCTGCCCTAGAATAACAAAACCGGAAAAACGTAAGACAAGAGCAGAGTGTCCGATTTCTCTTTTAATAGCCAATTCTGTTTATTTCAGTTCACTGCGTATCACAAAGGAGAGGTTATCTACCTTGTACAGCAAGTGATGTTCTTCAAGATTTGCATCCATATGGATGTGCCACTTCACAATGTGCGTGATCAAACATTTTGTCAGCAGTGTCTGCAGGTCTGTGCCTGTCCCTCAGAGATCTTCATGTTCTGATGCAAGGGTATATGGGGCGCGGCAGACTTGCCTCCACTCCAACACCTTCTCAACCACAGAAGTCCAGCAAGAAGACTCCAAAGCAAATGGGAAGAAGGGAGGGTAGTGGAGCACCCAGAGGGACACATCTCAAGGAACTCCAGTTACCATATCAAGTATGTGACCCACACTTCTTCTTTGAGTAGTGTCCCTATTGGGCCTCACTTCTTTGACACCTGGGAGTTTACTGGAGGGTTGTCAGGAGGAGACTGATTCCTTATGGACTATAGAACAGTACCATTGAAAGCTATGTCAGTTCTGGAGGCAACCATGAGCACATAGTGCTGGGAAAACATGCACTGAAGACCAGGGGGCTGCCCTGCAGATGCCTGAGACTCAAATGTTTCCCATTCGTGGATTGTTCCCTGGTGGAATTAGCAATCGCCCTAGATATTTATGACAATTTCAGATTATCTTTAGACTCCTTGTGCTTCAAAAGCACTCAATCCAGTGCCAGCACTGGTGCCATTTGAGACTGTTTCCCTGACCATTTCTCACTACTCAGTGTTATCTTCTCAGCCTGTTCCAGGATCTTGGTACTAATGGGGTGGAGCCTCAGGAGGACCCATGTTGGATGTGAGGTCTCCTAAGGCCTAGACCAAGAGATGATGTCTGCCTTTTCTTACCCATTTTAGAGACTGGGTTTGCTCCTTTCCTGAGGATCTGGATCATTCTAAAGTGGCCCCAGGGTCTTTGCTTACTGCCACAGCAGTGACAGTGGCCAGAGCTCTCTGAGCAACTGAATCTGATGTACCGGGCATGAATTGGACCCAGCAGATCTCAGAGAACACTCGATCAACAGGAGTTTTAGTCTCTTCTCTCTCAATATTTTAGATTACTTTTAAATCCTGAGCAGATCTTATCTTCTGAGGGGATGTGAGCTTCTTCCAGGCAGTGGAAGCAGCTTGAATGTCACTGCAAGGAAAAGACCTATGGTACGTCAGGCAGGGTTTGAAGCCTGGGGTCTTGGGCATAACCCATTACTCGAGGCCGTGGATCGAGGCCCAAGACAAAAACAAACACTTAAATCAGGCAAATGAAAGAGTGTAGTCTGCTAAACTATGCTAAGTAACGGGAAAATACATTAAAAAAAATCACTAGGAAGAGAATAAAAAACACTAAGGCTATGTCTACACTTGAAAAGTTAAGTCGACTTTATAAAGTCAACTTAAAGTGCACCTTATTAAGTCGACTTAACAGAAGTGCACTTAACTTTTCAAGTGTAGGCGTGGCCCCTTTTCAACCCTGTTAAGTCGACTTAACGTTTTAAGTCAACTTAAAAAGGTCCACCTAGGCACTACTTCATGTCTCCACTGGCTTAAGTTGACTTAATAAAGTCAACTTAAGCGCTAGCTCGAATAAAAATGAGGTGTTATTAATTCAAACTAACTTTTCCTTAATTCGACTTAAGGAGCATCTTAAGTCGAATTAAGGAAAGCCCAGTGTAGACGCAGGGTAAATTAAGTCGACTTAAGCCTCCTTAAGTCGATTTAATTTGTAAGTGTAGACGCACCCTAAGAGACAAGCCGCAAGCTGTATGGCTAATCCGTCTTAAGATGCGGGTGGCTGAGAAGGAACTGGAGCAACAGCATACTCCACACTCTACCCTCACAGTGGAGCACAAGGAAGACTAGGGTGCAGGTGCAAACCGTACTGAGGTAAATCTCCCATCCAGAGCACACATGTTGACGCACACCGTGAAGTGGTGCACCATAAGGACACTAGTCAGAGAAGTATCAGCAAGATAAAACAAAAAACAGCATGTAACAAGAAGCACCCTGTGTATAAGAGATGTTTGTTAGTGAGTGGTGTGCTGTGTGAAGACAGGGCCGATAACTGACAAGTGGGGGTCAGTTAGCACAGTGAAAAACTGGCAAGGCTCACAGGGTTTCAGTGGTGATGATACCCAGATATCAAGATAATACAGGTACCATACCCGCCCCCCCAACTGAAGAGGAGAAAGACTCATCTAAGCCCCAAGACTGTGAGCCTTCATTCTGCCACGTTAACAGAGAATTAAAAACCCGGGAAAGCAATCTTTCGAAGAAGAAAAGCAGAGGCATCAGGGCACAGACTGCACAGGCCGCTGGCAGCAGTGAGTGGCAATTCCTTGCCAGCCCAACTGCAGCATCCACTTATACTCACTTGAGAGAGCCTTTAACACGCGTTTGATCCTCATCCTGAAACTTATGCTGGTAACTGATCATCATGAAGGAGTGGGGGATTCCAAGCTGAAACACCAGAGAGCCATGAGTTCATGGAAAAGCTGTATCAGCCACAGCTGAGTACTCCCATTGATTTCCTCTCCGGTCCCTTTTGCAGGATAAACATCATACCCATGGCTGCCCCCAGAATGTTACTACCCTCCACCTGTGCTCACAGTGTCACTCTCCTTATAGCTCTCTGGTTTCCAGAATCTGCTCTGTGAAGCCTTTACTTGAGGCTGAGCACGAAGGGGAGTGTGAATCTGGAACAATGGGAAGAACCCACCAACAAAGTGATCTACAGAATAACAGTTGGAGAAGTGCTGCCTTGAAGGGACACTGTCAGCTGGTTTAAGGCCTCATTTCATTACTCTTCCTGGGGAAAACAAATTTCTAGGCACCACTAGTTAGCAAAACTGATAACTGCCTGTATTATCCCAGACAAAAGGGGCCATTCTGAAACACCCTGCTTCCCAGCCAGCCCCGTAAGTCATTACATTAGTGTGATCACATCAAAGCAGCAGCTGGAGTTTTCATGCCAACACTCAGAAAGCGCATGCATGCAGACAGGACGGGTGGATGCACTCATTGCAGTGCACAGAGCACTTTACGGCTCCATCTGAGAATGCCAAGTGTTTCCATATGGCAGGGAGATTATAGTCTCTTTCCTCAGAAGAGACAGAATCACGGCTGTTCTCGAGTGGCTCCTGAAAACACTGTGCCTTAGGCTGGGCAGCAAGCATGTCAGGTCATCCAAGCACATTTCTAAGTGATTGGGGCATTTCTGAAAAGAATGTGCTTCAAGATTTCTGGCTCCGTTGAATTAAGTAGCTGCTGTAGGAACATTTCTAATTATCACAGGAGCAGCAAGAAAATGTGAAAGATCTACCACCCTGGAACAGTGCTTTGCTCTTTCTACGAAACATTTAAGCAAATGTGCTCTTCCTGCTGAGAGAGGCATTTCTACTTCCACAGATACCTAGACACAGTGTCTCTTGCTGCTTTGAATTCTGAGGAGATGGTTACTTGTTTTGTTGAGCAGAAATCACAAAGATCGTCATGTATAATACAGGAGCAAGGGTCCAGCAGCAAATATGCTGCTGGAATTCAGAGCAAACACTGCTTTTAAATGCACTCTGCAAAAGGGGAGTTGGGAAACTTGTTTCTAGCAGTCACACAGATTTTTACAATACACCAACATGACATCTTCCCTTTTGGCTCTTTTGCTCCTGCCCTTCTCTCTTTCTTCCATCACGGAGGACAAGTGACAACAGTGCAACATCCATACGCCAACTGAAGGGACTGAGTAACGTAGCACAACCTATGCTCCAAGGAATTAAACTGTCTCCCAATTTAGGAAGGCTGAAGCCTGACATGCTGGTCTCCAGCACATTAACATTAAGAGCTATGGCCCCCTCCAGCTTAGCTACTACAATACTAACCATCAGTCCTGGGCAGGGGGCTAAAAGTGAAGGGCTACTCCCCAAATTTACTACCTGGACTAAACTAAGACAGATGCGAATTGCCCAAAACACTGACAGAAGCTATAATGGAAAAGTTGGACGCAACCTTCTCTCGGGCACTATGAGAAGCAGCTGAAATATCGAGAGGGAGCTCACTCGTCAGTCACACAACTGCATGAGTCTCACCTGCAAGGCCACCGTGAAGTGGCTGGTTTTGGTATCCCGGACGATACTCGTGTTCATGGCTGACTGGATGCCCCATCGCCACTGTAAATAACCCACTGTGTTCTTATCTAGGTTCCGTGCCAGGACAGTTGTGAGACCCGGCCGGATCCCACGGGATGAAAACTGCAGAGCACAGTTTGTGGTGATGAAGCTGGAAGGAATGAGAAGAGCAGCAGTGGTAAGAACTGAGACTCTCCAGGCAGCTTCAAATTCTCCTTTACCCACAAGCTTTTGGCATGCAGGGCACTGTATGCTAGACACTTGCTATCTTTCAGCCCCAGCATCAGGACTTCCAGCAACCTCACAGTCAGTTCACATAGCAGAGAGTGGCAGTACACTGCCATAGAAGCAACCCCCCAAACCAGTCAATTGTGCGATGACATTAGGGCTAGCCAATAAGAGGCAAAAAATGCAAAGGAGGCTTTCCTAACTCTTACTGCCCAACAGATATGGACTTTAATTCTGTAGAGACAGTACAATCACCTGCTGTGGAGGCTTCCTATTGCTGTCCAACAGCTTCCCAACATCAGCTTGAGAGGCAGCATCAGTAAACCCTACAGGGGACCACATCACAATCTAGGCTCTGAGAATGGGATGTTTGAAAGCGAGAAGGTCTCAGAGGGAAGGAAACTGCATTGTCATCAGTGATAAAGAGGCTCAGACGTACAAATGCAGTCATCGTCTATCTTGTACTTTCTGCACAAAAGGAGGGCTCCAGTCATTTGCAAATCATCATCAGGCTAAGGGAAAACCCTGCATTACTTCTCTAGTCTGTGGAATATCATCTCCTTTCTTAATGTCAGCACCTCTCAGGCACATGCGAGTCTGAGAAGAGCCCTGGATGCAGAGGCCAGGACTCTGGAGAATGTCACTGAGCATTATTGCTGGACAGCATCAGAAGGGCTATGACAAAGAGATCTCCTACGCTTCATTCCCTCTCCTCCCCACTGCGCAGAAAACCTTTCCTGTAATTTACAGCTTAACGATATCCGACAGAGCAGCCTCTATTTCCTAACATACCTGACCTTCAAGTTCATCCTCTGAAAAATCCAAGCTGTCTAGCTCTTCGTCTTTCCCCCTTCCTCCCCTTTCAGATGATAAAGAGGAGACTTAGACTAGCCTTGTTCCTTTCTCGGGAAGCTGTGTCATTTTTACATGCCAATACCAGCCTGCCTCCATTAGCCTCCAAAGCAAAAAAACCCAGCCCTCCTCTAGTTCTCTCAAGTACCCCAAACTGAGCTATTGCCCCTTCCCAGAGGAGGGAAACAGGAACTGAGATCTCCCAATCATTGGGTTCGCTCTGAAAATAAGCTAACAGCTCCCACCAAACACTTCCGCTGGTAAGTCGTGACTACACTGAACACAATGGTTCAGATGTCAGATGCAGTCCCAGGCACATTTTTGGCACTTTCTTATTTTATTTCTGGGTTGTTCTCTTTAAACAAAAGCAAAAAAGGAATTTAATTCAAGTTTTTAAAATTATGCTCTCAAATTATGCTCTCTTGACTGCTTCCTTACAAATCAGGCCTGGGAAGTGGCTGTTTTTTATTGAGCTGCACATTCCTGATGATCACTCAAAACAGAAATGAAGACATTGCCTTTGAAAGTTATTTCAAAGGTGAAAAGCATGCCTGCTCCTGGTTATACGACACACCATCCCAGCAAAGCTGAAGCTGTGTATGTAAAGCTTAACACCCCACATAAAAGAGAAGAAGAGAACAGCAATCATCTTCTCAGCAATCAATCCCTAAAGTAATAACCACTTCCACAAAAGAATAAGTTGTGACAGAGCATCCTTTGACTTCATCCAGTGAAACCAAGACCAGATCCTGTCTCTTACAGTGTAACTAACTAACTAACTAACAGAATTACTGCACTCAGGGAATTTAAGAGCTTTCATAGTGAAGTGGAGAAAAAGAAGTTTTGTACATAAAAGCTATGTAGTTGCTCCCTCCGCCCTGTCTGTGTCGTGTCTGCGTGTGTTTTCTTTCCTATGACTAAAGAATGTGTTGTCAAAGACTTTCCTCCTAGCTTGGTTTCTTCATCTGCTTGACTCTGGAGCAAACACTTTACTTTTATCAAACAAATCCAAAGTGAATATGAAAAATATTTAAGCTTGTTTATCCTCAGTCTGGATCATTCATGAAGAAAACTAGGGAGTAGTAGCTGTTTCTTATATTTACCATCTAGATGTAAGATTACGAAATATCTTCAGACCAAAGAGAGGTCCCTGAAGGTCTCCGGCTCCAAACTCTAACTGTTCAAAAGCAAAAGACAAATCGGTTAGAAGGGATCATCTTCCCCAGTAGTTGCACAGCACTTATCCTTACCTTGCTCGATAAACTCATTCAAACACCTCAATGTAATATAAACCATTCATGCCTGTTCGCTTTCACAATCTGCCTTTTCTGCTAGAGTTATGTTCAGGAACGCTAAGGGTCTCCCAGTCTGAACTCTGTCTGGACTCTCAGTTACTGTAGAATAAAAAAATCTGCCAATTATACATTGTAATCAGAGCACTGCCTGCTCCAATCACTAGACACAACGTGACAACAAGCAATCATTTGTCCTTGTGATGATGACTTTTTTCTTTTTTTAAATTAAAAAAACCCACAGTGATGTTTACAGATTAGAGATGTTTTCATATTCCTGTAACTGAGACCTCCAATTCAGCGAGTACACTGAACAGCAAGCTAGATGGTGATCATTACAACACAGGAGAGAAGAGAAGACTCCACATCCCACTCCTAAGCCCCTGCTACTGTCTGACCTGGAGGTTCTCAGCCAGACACCTCGTCACAGTTCTTATCACCACTGTCTCTAAGGATTAGTATACAACAACATGCTGTAAACATAATGTATGGACAGGCCCTTGGATCCTAGAAGAAGCTGGCACTTCACAGACAGGACAGTGATCTTGCAGCCTGAATTAAGTGATATATTTTGGGAATTCCCTTTTTAACCACTTTGGGTCATCAAATGTTATTGCTACAAGCTATACCATATGGGCACAATTTACATGGAAAAGAATTAAAAAAAACCCTGGGAACATTCTATCATTTTAGATGATGGTCCAGTGTCTTGACATACACTTCATCTTAAATACATTGTAACAAAAAATACAAACTTCATGCCATTTGAAGCCCACTAACCCAGCCCTAGGCTTTGTGACTTCTAAATTATTATGTACATCTTCTAAAGCCCTTGGGTGGCATTCCAAATCAATGGCCACTGAATCTCACAACATTACGTATGCATAGATTCACTCAAACTGGTCAAACCAAAGTTACATTGAGCTTGGCATAACTTCTCTCTTCCCGCTTTCCATCTCCAAAGAGAGAAGTTATTATTACATTATTATTCATAGCTAGTGCTTCACTTACTCTAAGAACTATACAGACTAAATCAACCCTGACACATCCCATGAGGAAGCTAAGCAGACATTGTTCTAGTCATGCAAGTAGGTACTCAGACAGCAAGGAAGGAAAGTGAATTGGCCAGGGCCACAGAGCAAGTTAGTCGCAGAGCCACAGTAAAAGCTCAGAAGTGCTGTCTTCCAGTTTTATACTTAATACCCCATACTGTGAACTCAGTAGAGCTTGCATTTTGTGCCCATACATGCACTGTTGTGTGCCACAGCAACCCCCACAAATTTCCAACCTGCCAGTCCATTCAAGTCCAATCCATAAACACACATTTGGCAGACACAGTTTTGAGAAACTCCAATTCTAGGAGACATTTGCTTTTGTTCCTAAGAGAGTCTTTAGCCAATTCCATGACAGTTTACGAATCAAGCTGTGCAGACAGTGCTGTCAAATTCAAGTTCAAGCTGCAGCTCTGAAGCCTTTTCTTTCTAGACTTAGCGCCTGAGCCGCAACTTCAAAGTGCTGTCTGCACGGCTGTTTTAGAGTGTTAGCATGAGCCCCACAAACCCAAGTCTATACCCCAAACTGGCACTACTTGCTGCCACAGGCTATGCAGATGTACCCTCAGTGAGTTGCACGAAGGACCAGTGCTAAAATCGCCACCACTGGCTAAAAGAGGAGCTGCAGGGATGAGGAAAAGGGAGGAAAACAAATACGGTGTTAAAAACCAAACTGTACTTTCCAAGCCAAATCTCATAGCAGGAACGAAGTCCTCCATCGTGCAGGGAAGCTCCCCAATTTCCTCTTTTAAGGAGATGATGGTTTGGGAGCGACCTGATGGAGGCACCATCTCAGAGAAGGGAGATTTTTGCATTCCACTCACACATCAAGAGCCTCTGGGCTAGTCCAGGGATGGGGTCTCTATAACAGGTAATACTCCACTGCAGAACCACCAGCTGCTAGCTCCCTCTTTAAAGGGGCTGAACTTATCATCATTAGCTTTCATTCCACCTTTGACTTTCTCTCTGCAGTTAGCCAAAGGACCCCATTCCAAAACTTGTGAAGAGTGGCTAGATGCAGGAGGATTCCCTGACGAAGGTGCCATCCAAGAACTGGCTGCCGTCCTCTGAAGATGCAAGTCCTTGGCTTCAATGCTAAATTCTTCATATTTGCATTTTGTTCCACTGCACTGTTTATAGGTCTCACAGGTGACGAGTTGTTCTCAGGAGAGGCTCCCATTAAACCCTGTCAGCACTGTATTGCAGTCTGCAGAACGCTCTTGCTATTTCATTTACTAGTCTGGGTGACTTTCAAGGCAACAACTCAGTGTTAATTTGGCACTGTTCAGTCTCATCAGCAGAAGCAGCTGTTAAACTAGCTACCTTTTAATAGGAAGAAATTCCAAAATCAGTTCTCATTCCTTGAGGCCCTGTTCTCCTAAATAGTTTTACCATATATTTATTTCCAGTACTTCATTTTCAAAGAACCAAATCCATAAATTCCTGTTTTATTAAGTGTTTCAAGGAACCCTGATTTCCATCAGATTCAGAGTTCAGTGATTACAGACAAACCATTCAAGTACGAAGTCATTTTCCATAAAAATCCCAAAGGAAATAGAGATAGATGGGAGGAAAGACGGAATGTGACTGAAAAGATGACATCCTATACATCTGGGTCCTTATGTCATACTAAGCACTACAACTATTGCTTTTGTATACCTCTAATCAACACATACTGCTTATCACAGATCTTCAAGGACTGCACTATCACAGGCTGGAGACTGTTACCCTAATTTTATGTACATTTAAGGTAATGGATTTGTCTCTGTCTTCCTCACTTTCTGAAAAGGAAAGAGGAGTAAGGTCCCTGAGTCTTGTATTTTGCTGTTTCATAGCTCTTGGAACATGCAACAGGAAAACTTATTGGATTTTGAACAGACGGGAATTTGTAAAGATGGAAGATTAAATAAACTAAAATCCCTTAGACTCTCTTTGACAGATTCGAGACAAAGTGCAGGGTTCAAATGACTATATTGAAATTGTCAGACAAGCATGGACTTTTGGACAATACATATTAAAGGAGTTTCTGAGGAATCTGTGGGGAATGTTTAAAGCAAATGCCAAAACTCTGATTATGCAAAAAACAACCTGAGGAGAGGGACATCAACTGATGATTACCTGTCCCCGTATACTAGAAATTAAAGGCCTAAGATGTATAAAGAAGTGGCTGAGCTGCCTACTCTGGGTTCTGCTTGCTTATCTAAAGACTGATATGAACTTGTAACCACAAGAAAATCCAGTTGTGGGGTCTGAAGGGCTGACATCTACCAGAGCCCTTCTTAGAGTTGGGGATAACCTCGGGGTGTAAGCTATTTAGCATGCATGCAGGTTGTTTGATTGTTTTTATAGTCCTCCCACTACTTTTACCTTTAGAATAAATGTACTTGCTTAGAAGGAGTTGAGTGGTCGTTTGTAACTGCTTGCAAGACATTGGTCACAGCTCTAAGAGAGAAAGCGAAGTGTAGGCACTGGCCCTTTAGGCAATCTGTCTGCTGCAGATATCTCAGTGTGCATCGGTGAACTGTGCAGTCTTACAAAATTGGTCAGAAAGGAGTGACACGCAGGGGTCTGTGCCCAGGAGAGGTGCTGACAGGGAGCCAGAAACCTTTACATGGCTGCCTTTGAAGGACCACAGAGGAGAAAATAGAGTTGCAGTCACCATGAAATTATGACAGTGTCTATTCTTCCAGAACAGCCAGCACTGCTGGTATCTGCTGTGTTGTTGTAGCCATGTCAGTCCCATGATATTAGAGACACACGGCGAGTGAGGTAATATCTTTTATTGGATCTACTTTTGTTGATGAAAGAGAAATGGTGAAAGTAAAGTGAAATGGTTTGTTAACACCTCTGCAGTCAGAGGAGAAGAAAGGGGGCTAGTGGGCTACAGATCATTTTAATAAGACATAAATCCAGTGTCTTTACTAGGACTAGGATTTTTAGTATCAAGCAAAGTTATGAATGTAAAGCTCCCAGGCTCCTCTTTTGAAGTTGTGTAGATTTCCATTCAGTATGCAGTCTGAAAGGTGAAATATATAATGATCATTTTGCAAAAACCATTCACTGTTTTTGTCTTTTTCATTTCTCTGTGTGTGTTCATTACCTTTGGTAAGCAGATTTAAACAATCTCGACTGAACAAATGAAATCCTGATAATTAAGCTAGAAGCTAGTGGATGTACCCAAGCCACATAAATGCCCTGAGCTGAAACTATTGCCATCACACCCTCTGCTCAGAGATGCCTCACATCAAAGCCATTTTCCTCAGTAACATTCAACCTGTGCTCTCATAGGGAGAGACTGTAACTGACAAGATGGGGCTTGCAGCTATTTAGATGACACTTTACTAGAAGTCAAGTTGGTTTTCCCTATAGCTAGCTTTGTGTGCAAGCAATGAAGTTTAGTTCTGAAAGAAATGCAGATGATCATAATGTCAAGATGCTGTCCACAAACTTCAGAGAGGCAGGTGGAAGGCTTTGTGTACTACACACACACACTCTCTCTCTCTCTCTCTCTCTCTCTCTCTCTCTCTCTCTCTTCCCCCCCCCCCCCCCCCCCCCCCCCCCCTCAGGCTTATATGACAGCATCATGATTAAGAAAAAATGAAGTTAGTAAACACAATACTTTTTTTCCCCTTATTTTTGAGGAAAAAAAATAAAAGAAAGGAAAAAAAAGACCTAACATCTGACCAAACATAAAGAAGAGGACTTAAAGGAGAAAAACAACTATTCAGATTTCCAGCACTTTCCTTTAAGCTCTTTTGTCAAGAGGAAACAGAATGGAGAAGCCAGAATACTACTACTAAAATCAGGTCTGTGGTCTCAGTTGAGTTGCCATCCACTGCTTTAAATCAGTGGTTCTCAAGCATGGGTATACGTACCCTATGACGATACACAAAGATCTTCCAGGGGACACATCAACTCATCTAGATATTTGCTTAGTTTTACTACAGGCGACATGAAAAGCACTAGTGAAGTCTGCACAAACTAAAATTTCATACAGAAGACATGTATATACTGATCTATAAATACACAGAAATGTAAGTCCAGTATTTATATTCTAAGTGATTTATTTTATAATTATATGGTGAAAATTAGAAAGTAAGCAATTATTCAGTAACAGTGTGCTAAGACACTTTTGTATTTTTATGTCTGATTTTGTAAGCAAGCTGTTTTTAAGTGAGTGAAACTTGGAGGTATACAAAATAAGTCAGATTTTTGAAAGGAGCACTCTAGTCTGGAAAGGTTGAGTGGCTCTACTTTAAAAAACCAATCAACCAAGATTTCTCAACTCTTTATTTTTATTTACAATTTACTGCATAAATGGGCCTAAAGAATTCAAACAACTAGCCAGAAATAGGCTGGAGAGAGGGAAAAAGAACAAAGTTCCTACCTCTCCCCATCCCTTGGCAGAGGTCACCCGTCTAAGAGCAAAGTTAATCGATCCTCCTCCGTTTCCATTCTGGGTGGAAAGGCTACCAGACAGTATTGCTGTGTCTGTGGCAGTCAATGGAGCCTGGAAAAGAAATTCGTTGTTATTGGAATAATCTAAAGCATTAGCAACCTGATGAACTGATTGCAAAGATATAGTGAAAATTGCAAATGATTGGAGATTCTATAAGCATACAGGGACATACAATTATCCAGTGTTACCTTTCTGTCAACTCCTGTGCCTGGGTATTTGAACTGCAAGTGGCCACACAGACTGTAAATTCTATAGTCAAACTTTACAAAACAAGAGTGCAGCATACAGATAAGTGACACGCTGACAGCATAAAACAACTTTCTGCACATTTATGCATAAATAGTTGCAACCCTACACCTTGGGCTAGGATCCTGACAGATCTCACAAAATATACAGGGTCACATTGAGTTAATAATTCAGTGGGAGACCTTTAAGAAGCATCAACTGCAGTAGCAAGTAATCGTGCTAATTCAGCATATGGCACTCTTTCCATTGGTCAGTCAGTGCCTCAGTGTCCTTTTTCTTGGGTCTGAAGTGAAACAGAAGTCTTGACCACTCGTGATCATTAAAATTCAACCTGTTACTTTGGATGTTCCAGTCAGGAACTGCCAGGCAAATCAGCCAATTCCATAAATGCAGTTTCAGGTAACAAGGTGAAGGTTCTTGTGAAACTATGAGGTATTAACAAAAAGTGATCCTTCAACTCCTCCCTCCTGGGAAAGGGGGAAAAAATCCCATACTGGAACACATTCTTAAATACAGCCGAGTGACTGTCCTTGGAGTTTGTGTTTATATCCTAAACATTGCTTAGAAAATGTGTTTGAGAAATAAATGTTTAGCTTGGCAGTCAATCTGTCCTTGCTGAGGCAATTTGGTGGCAGTGGATGCAAAGCCTCTGTAACATACAAACTGGAGCCAGAAGTCTAGCATTTGTGTCCTCAAAAATGTATGAAATAGTGTCAACACACAGCTCAGCTGTAACTGAATCTCCACGCCCTGCTCCCTAAAGCTAGTAATTGCATAGCTTCATAAATAAAGATGAGAAACCCCCTGAGCAGTGTTCCATTTTGTGCTGTTGTGCCCCATTAACTCAGAACCCTCTTCATACTTGGAGTGGTATTCATTTCACCTTACCTCAATGGACTGGGATATGTGCATTTTGTTAATTTCAATCTGGGGAAAGCTGCTCCCTGGCACATCTTCATATTCTTCGTCGTAACGATCAAAGAGGTCAGTGGCATCTATTCCAACACTAATCGTTCCCTGTGGAGAAGCAAACAAAACAAGTTCCTAGCATTGACATGTTCAAGATATGTATACCAAAGGACTACCACACCTTCATGTATATATTACATCTTAAAAACATTACCTTATCCATTTAAAAAAGATTTCCCCCCATCCTTCTGCAGTATGAAAAAGCTCCCACAAACAAAGCAGGACACTGAGAGATTATTAAAAGAAATGGCAAGAATTACTGTAGGCAAAGCACTGCCAAACACTCAAAGTAAACAAGCTGAACAATGGACTGACTTTTCTGTCTTGTTTTCCACAACAGTAGATAAATACTCATTTAAGTGGTTCAACACAGCAGAAGTCAAAAGAACATTTTCAGACTGAAAAGGATTTTTACCTCCTCAAAATGGACTGAATCACTTCATCTTTGTAAAATCAAAACCAGGTATTTTGTAATTACTCTTCTCAATGAAACTGAGCTAGAAGTTCACCCCCTCTTCTGAACGATTTGAAAAAAATCTGATTTTGAGCTGTGTTAGCTGGTTACAAGCGACCATGTTAGTTACATGCTACTGGTTCTCTTCCCTGATTGGATGAACCTGATTCTTATAATCAATAGGAGCATTTGAAGAAGGTAGCGTTTTCAGATAAGTTTATGAGGTACTAAACCTTTTCCTCTCTAGGTCACATAGGCCTTGCCTAAGGAACCATTAGTCCTTTTGACAGGCTGCTGCTGTATTTGAAGAAGTAACTACAAGTGGCCTAAGAGGGGAGAGTACATGGGGTGGGTTCTGAGTCATTACAGAGAATGGTTTCTTGGGTAACTGGCTGTTGAGACTTGCCCACGTGCTCAGAGTTTAACTCATCGCCATACTTGGGGTCGGGAAGGAATTTTCCCCCAGGATTGATTGGCCTGGGCTCTGGGGGTTTTTTGCCTTCCTCTGTAGCACAGGGCATGGTTCACCTACCGGTGAATTCTCTGTATCTTGAAGTCCTTAAATCATGATTTAAGGAGGTAAATAACTCAGTCATAGGTTGGTGGCCTATTGCTGGAGTGGGTGGGTGAGGTCTTGAGGCCTGCATTTTGCAGGAGGTCAGACTAGATGATCGTACTGGTCCCTTCTGACCTTAAAGTCTATGAGTCTAACTATACTGTCAGTGTCAAATGTGAAGGGCATGATCAGATCCTTGTCTCCCTCACTTAGCGCCCTCAGTGGAAAAGGGCTTTGGGAATCCTCTCTTGCTGCAGGGTCCCATCTTATGTGAAACATACCACTTTCAATACACGACTGAGAACATGAGATTGAAATCAGCTTTCCAAGACAATTTGTCTAAGTAAACCTCAAGAATTGAACATTTACAGAAAGCAAAATATAGCAGGAACAAGTGCGTGGACGTCAATTCTTTTTAAGTCTATGCAGACTCAACTGTTTTGCTGAATAACTTATAGTGAAAATGCATAGAAAAGGGAAGTGTGCTTTGAAGGGCTCAGGGTGGTGAATTTCATCCTACATCTATGAGTTTATATTTGAGACTTAGGATGAATGGTTCTAAAAGTTTTATTTTATCTATTTTGAAAGCAGTACACACTATGTTCACAAACCTTCAGTGCACTGCAAACTGTTTACATAAACAAACTGTTGTGAGAGATGCTATGCAACCGCACTGAGAAATAAAAAATATTTATGTCTATTAATGGTACAAAAATCCCATAATATCAAGAAGAAAGCCATTTTCTTTACTGACAATCAAAGCTTTACTAGGATTGTTGAACTCCTTCTGAGATTTAGAAAAGCTGTGCTTAAATTAAACTCAGTACATGCATTGTAACCAGAGTGAAGGGTTTAAGATAATTAGCCTATGGATTTCAAGATCTAAGAGAATTCATAATCTATTCCTACTTTTTGAAAGGATCTTCCACACAGCAACAAAAGAGAAATACATTTTAAAAACAGGAAAATGTAACCGTAGAACCACAAAAGTTGTCATTGTCACAAACCATTTTAAAATCAATTTTTGAAGCTGACTGGATTTCAAGTTGGCATCCCTTTAATGACTGTGAACAAAATTAAAACTAGTTTTACTTTGTTTACAGTAGCACAAAACATTGGTTTATTTGGAATAAAAATCTACTGTGTGAGGAGCATTTCTAAACAAGTCACCTTTGAGCGCATCAGTTCTCCATAGATTACAACTGTTTCTCAAGTATCAATCCTCTCACACCCTGTGCTGCTCCTTAACAATGCCAAAGACCCAGGAACTTGGGAAGCTCTGCTGCAGTCTTGGCTGCACCAAACCTGTCTGGAAAGTGAATGAACAGAATAGCCAAAGGAAACTAAACACAGATTTCAAGCTTAAGTACCAACCCACGCTTGACAAAATTCAAATAAATGCATTCCAGAAGGTGATTGATCAAATGATTTTGTGTTTATGAGAGCACTGCTTTTAGCAATACAGAAACTGTTGTGATGCTTTTCTGCTGTTCTTCATTTTTTGAAAATATACTGGTCATAGCTGCAGAATGGGATGATTTTCCATACAGAATGTCCAACCTCAGCAGTGTGGTTTTATTACAGCTTGTAACTCACTTTCATATTCTACTAAATATGCTTTAAAAAAAATGAGTTACCAAACTTTTGTAATGAAAAAGTAGTAGAATTTTGTTGAATTTGGATTGTGAATAAAGACAGAAAGCATCAGTAGCAAAAGTAAAATATAAATAAAGAAGCCATAAATTGAAGAGTAGTGCTTCCCAAATGAGGCACATTTTGTTTCCTCAAACGTCTGTCTAATATTCAGGCTGTTGTGTACTCAAACTCCCAATAGATCGAGTTTAAATCTTGCTTTACTTCCACCTACGTGTCTTGAAAATGCACATTTTTCAAGTTGAAGTAGATTCGCACACTAAAGAAAACCTTCTTGTAAACAGAGCAGAATGAATTATTTTACATTCTGCCACTACATAGAAGTTCCCATAGCACTCACACTATTATACGGCATCCACATGTGCTAGTCACTCTCTGCATGCAAGCTGAAGGCCACCACACTTACTTTATAATAGTAAGAAATCAAATTAATCTCATCTTAGTTTTTTCTCAAATTTTAGGATAAGAATCAGAGAAAACTTTTGAATCTTAGTGGTTTCTAAACTTAAAAATGTAATTTTCCCTAGAACAAGATGATCACCTACTGGACATGTTTGAAGAAACCAACAAAACTCACAAATTTTCATGATCACCTTTCTTGATATTTATTGCTTTTTATAGACTATTTGCCTTTTTCCCTCTCCCCTCCTTTGTCAATTATTATATAGATATTATTTAGCTCTGACTGTCCACTGGCTCCTTGTGGCATGCCAGTAACATCATCATCATTCACTATGTTGTTTTGAAGACAAAGTGAATCTATAAATGAAAAAAAAAAATCTGATAAAGAGGTGCAGTAGCTGGGCTTTTTTATAGTTATCTTTTACCTGTCTTCACCCTTGTATAATTATGAACTATGGAGATCAATTTCTGAAAATTCCAGTATATTTGGACATCATCATCAGATTTGGAGTTGGGATTTTTTTTTTTCTCTACACCAGTGGCAGTTGTAAAAATTCTCACCTTGAACAAAAACAGTAGTATCAAAAGTTTCAGACCAGAAGGTCTCAGTCTTTAGAAGATTATATGAAGACAAAAACTCCTTATCTCATCTTTATTGAATTTTCTGGGAGGGGGAGCTGTCCCTCGGTGGATTTTTTTAAAGCATCTTTCAGTTACCTTCCTCCCACAAAATGTATTTCACTGGATTATGAGCCAATGTAGTGAATTCTGTAAAAAGAATTCTTCCCCACCACCAAGTAGGTAAAGTCACTCTCAAACAGTCTATAGATCTTGGCAAGGAAACTGGCTCAAATACAAGCAAAGAAAGTGGCAGATGGTACTGTTAAAAACATTCTCAAAGAACAGCAGCACCCCTTACACCACCAGATCGGAGAGAGAGAGAGGTCACTGCTACCATTGGCTCACCGTCAGCCACCTGTTCGGAGAACATAGGAGAAGACAAAATCCCAAAGTGTGAGAGTGGCACACGAGCAGTAAGAATAAACTAAAAACCCTATTAGAAAGTTGACTCTACATACACACAGCAGCATGATGTATGAGGCAGAGAGGCAGGGTATTATTAACACACCCACTTGAGCAGCCTGCATTATGGACTCATCACCTGAAATTCTGTTTAATAAATAAAGGGTTTTTGAATCCTATGAGCACAAAGCACCCATATATTACTGCTTTTTGTTTGTTTTTTTTGTTGTTAAAACTTGCCTTGAAAGTCACTTTTAAAGCACTTCGGAATTTCTTTCTCTTCCGTCTCTCAAAAGACATGTCTCATGCAATGGAGCATCGAACAGAGTCCTCCACAACCTCACATAGATTTACAGGCTACCACTTACAAGCTGGCTGGAAGTAGAATTAAAAATTAAAGCCCCATATAGAAAGGATTGGGGGCAGCACAATACTCCTCACTATACCCTGGGAACTCAGCACAGAGCCTTGGAAAGCAGATTGTAACTATATAAAACACAGAGGAATTTCTAAATGATTTATAACTGTTCCCCTGCTCTCCCACTTCCTGGGGTCATACTTAGGCGATTCAAGAACCTCTCATCCAGTGTTTAGATGAAACCAGGTACTTCAAAACAGTGCTGTAAGCACTTTAATAGAGAGAGACCGCAGGGAGGAACCCTTAGAATCAAATTAAGAACATAAAATTGTTCCCAAACGGAAACCTTACCCATCAGGTTTCTAATGGTATTGAATATTTATGGCCAAGTTATGATGGAAACTGTGACAGATCCTGCAGTATAACATGGACAGTTTATTACCACACTGAAAAGATACGCTCCACTTGTTAGACAGGATTAGGTCATTTCAGGATTTAAAACCACAGATACCTAAAATCAGAACCTTTGTCATGATTTGCCCAGATGTTTCATCATGCGTGGCCTCCCCTTTAGATGGGTTCAGCAGGGGGTCATGCACCTGAGAACTCTCATTTCAGCAAAACCACAGAAATAGTTTTAATTACACTCAGCCCTCTGCTAGAGGAAATCCAAAAGGTGTTAAGAACTGTCCCACTTGGCACTCTCTCTCTCTCTCTCTCACCTGGAGTGCTGTGTGGTGCAGATAAACCTCCTCTAAGCCACAACACCAGATGTAGGCTTTACCTCTTCTCCTTCCTTGAGCGGGTATGTTAAATTTCAATATATTTATTTCCAAGTTTATACAAAAGAACGAAAATGGCAGGATTAATTTAAATTACCCTAATCTTCTGAATCAGGTTGGTGTTTTTGATACCTAGATTGATTATTTTAATGCAGGAGGCTAGAGGAGCATGCAGTTGGCTTCCATCTGACAGAGATCTTCTGGACTGACTGAACACAGTGGTCAGATGTCCTTCTTACCAGTTAGTGGGGACAGAGATACCTCCCATCCACTTAATGCCCCTACAGTACAGATTACACAGAAAAACATAAAGAGGGAACTAAAAATATATCTGTCAAACTCAATGATCCCTCCCCTATGGGTCACACTTGGGATTCCCATGCACTCTAAAGACCCCATATACTCTGTAATAAGACTGATCTTCATTTTTCAGCAGGACCCTGAATTCTGTGATCCTCTAGCGCAGTGTTTCTCAACCTTTATTGGACCCGGAAACACTTAAAGGTATTAATTACTTTATGTGGAACCCCTGATGAAAATGTTCTCAGAAAAGCCAGTAACAGTGATGGGAGAGTTAAAATGCCCCACCGCAGCAAAGCTTCCAGGTGTGTCAATGTCCACTGCTGCACAGCTGGAAGCTTTGCTGCAGCTGGAGCATTTTAAATGGCTCCTTCCTCCCTCAGCCTTACCTCCTCATGGGAAGGGGTTAGGGTGGGTCACAGAATACCTGTACTATGTCTGTGGGGCACCAGTGTTCCATGAAACAGTGGTTGAGAAACACTACTCTAGTGTAACTATGAGATTTTTAGTGAATGAACTATAAAAATGAATAATATAGTCACAACTGTATCCCATTATTTCATTTGATATTAAATTCCATTTTGTATGCTGCCCCATAATTTATAATTTTCAGTATGGTGCAAATTTACACATTGAAAATAAACTGTTAGAGACATTTTGGGGGAAACTGGATATTTTAACATCCGACATGGGGACATCCAGGGCTTTTTGATACCTGAGAAAACGCAGGAAGCACTTTGGGTTTGCAGGATAGGCCTTTGAGCTGAAGGTCTTGGAGGCTGAAATTTAGGTCCCAGCACTGCCACAGATGGCCTCTGTCAACTTGGGCAAGTCATTGAGGGAGACTTTCAAAGGCACAAATTCCCATTGCAAATCAATAGGAGTTGGCACCTAGTTTCCATTTGTGCCTCTGAAAATGTTCCTTTTTCTCTGTGCCTTAGTTCCCCTTCTGAAACTGGGGCCCTGATACGTCTTTTCTCCAAGTTGTTGTTGGTCTTGTCTATTTAGATTCTCAAGTCTATGGGACAGGAATAATCTCCTCTTAGGTTATGTACAATGCCCACCACAATGAGACATTTATCTCAGTTTAGACCACTCGATACTACCATGATACAAACAAATTAGTGAATTAAATGTTAATTTTGAAATCTAATTATGAAAATTTCACTGTCAACACCCACAGAGATCAATTGGGCAGTCTGTCTTCACAGTCAGGCAGTCATCACTGCTTCTGTTTACACTCAGTTGATTTCAGTAGGTTTCATTTGCAATCATAAGGGCTACACGTGTTTTGTTTACTTCAATGAACAACTGAATAGTAGAGCACAAGCCTCAGGAAGGGTTGAATTCTTACATTCCATAGTCACAGAATCTGAGTACACAAGGTTCTGATTGCTGTATCTGCTTACATAGTAAACACAGACTCATAGACTTTAAGGTCAGAAGGGACCAGTACGATCATCTAGTCTGACCTCCTGCAAAATGCAGGCCTCAAGACCTCACCCACCCACTCCAGCAATAGGCCACCAACCTATGACTGAGTTATTTACCTCTTTAAATCATGATTTAAGGACTTTAAGATACAGAGAATTCACCGGTAGGTGAGCCATGCCCTGTGCTACAAAGGAAGGCGAAAAAACCCCAGAGCCCAGGCCAATCAGCCCTGGGGGAAAATTCCTTCCCGACCCCAATATGCCGATGAGTTAAACTCTGAGCATGTGGGCAAGTCTCAACAGCCAGTTACCCAAGAAACCATTCTCTGTAATAACTCAGAACCCACCCCATGTACTCCCCCCTTTTAGACCACTTGTAAATCCACCACACGTAGCCAAATATCAGTCAATTTCCAAAATAAGCTAATCATACCATCCCCTCCATAAATTTATCAAGCTGAATTTTGAAAGCGGTTATGGTTTTTGCCCCCACAACTCCCCTTGGAAGGCTATTCCAGAACTTTACTCCTCTAATGGTTAGAAACCTGCATCTAATTTCAAGCCTAAATTTCTTGGACAGTTTATAACCATTTGTTCTGGTGTCCACATTGGTGCAGTACTAAAATAATTCCTCTCCCTCCCTGACATTAATCCCTCTGATGTATTTAGAGAGAGCAATCATATCCCCCCTCAGCCTTCTTTTGGTTAGGCTAAACAGGGAAAGATGTCACTGAAAATACATTTCTTTGTATCAAAGCTTCTTGGTCTCTCAGGGTTGTCTACACTGCAGCAGGGTGTATACCCCTGAGTACATCTCCAAGGTGTCCAGTGGTTTGAACTCAGGCAGCTAGCTCATGCCACCATCCATGCTGCCAAGGCCAGACTGCTGCTTCTAGAACACTAACTCGAGCAAAACCAATACATCTGCCCACGCACACTGGGAAGCACCCTCCCAGCTACTGTGCAGATATACCCTAAAAAGGAAGGATGGCAGTTCAAGGTTTCTTCTGGAATTCACCTGCAAGGAGCTCTCCATTTTCTCTCCTTTCATGCTTTATTATTTTCAGGAGAAATTTCAGATGTGCTAGGGTAGTGCGTTCCAAACCAAAAACATGTCAAGGACCCTGTGCTAAGGAGCCCATAGCCTAAAAAGATTGTCACCCTGGCTACTGAGGTGTTCTGAAGACTCCCGTATATGAAAGCTTGACAATAACTTAGACTGCCATCACCGCCCCCTTATGATATCACAATCATTTCTGTGTAAATGGACTGAGATCATAAACAAAAAATTGTGTCTTGACTGTACCACTCAAATATCCAACAGTAATTTTCTGTTTCCTTATCTGGTATTGCTAATTATTGCAAAGAAATCACTTTCCTAATAAGTGAAATGTGCCTATTTTTCAAGTTTTGTTTCACTGAAATTCCCTCTTTATAATTTTCCTTTTATAAAAAGTGTGATGCTTTTTAATTAAATAATTTTACAGGGAACATGCTTTACAACAATAAAGAAATAATTTCCATAATGAGCCTTCCTGTAAAATGTAATCTGTTCCTGGGAATCACAAAGACTGAACTGGGAAGGCAGCCAGTTCTATGAATAAAGAGAGCAATAGAGAGTGCATCAGTGATCAGCTAGTCTTAGGAAGAAAAAAAAAAAAAAAAAATCAAGAAACAACCAAATAGCAAGAGTAGAAATGTAGTAATCTGGGTGGCAGGCATTGTGTTACAAGGTCAGAGAGATAAACTGGTGACTGCAGCCCTAAGAGAGAAAAATCAAACACCAAATAACCCTAAACGTAATATTTTATTCCACGAGGAAACAGTGCAAGCTAATTAAAACTGGAGTAATAAAATCAGAAGGTTTTGAGCTGAACCAGGATGTGTTCTGCATTTTGAAAAGGCTGCAGTGTTCAACCTCTCAGGTTTTAGAATATTGACTAAAAGGGGAATTAAAATAATCAATACATGAAATTACAATTGAACAAATTAACCCAGCTACAGAATCTCTGTCTTAAAAAAGAGAGAGAGAGAGAGAGAGAGAGAGAGAGAGAGAGAGAGAGAGAGA
>ML685899.1:3042282-3072180 GCA_007922175.1 Pelusios castaneus | reverse complement strand
AGAGAGAGAGAGAGAGAGAGAGAGAGAGAGAGAGAGAGAGAGAGAGAGAGAGAAGAAATATAGATTAAGCATGCAAATAAAAAAGTCTTCCAAATCTGTTTGATACACTGGTCAAACAATGAAGTGTAGTCAAATTAAACTCCAGCATGACAATTTAAAATGGTACTTGGTCCTGCCATGAGTGCAGGAGACTGGACTCGATGACCTCTCATGGTCCCTTCCAGTTTCTATGACCTGCATTCCACCAAGTTGATCAATACAATTTTATACAGCCTGGTTGGGAAAACCCCCTTTTTCCTACCTTTTGCTAGCACTGGTGGGGTAGCTTTGATGGAAGTTCTACAGAAGACAAGGCTCCAAGCAGGGTTAGATGGCACTAAATATTATGATGTCGCCAACTATGCCATTGGCTAATATCAGTGGAAGCAACCAAGAGAAATTTTAAATATAAAAGCTAGTGCAGACAAAACCTCTCTGGAGGTAATTTAAGATCATGTCTTTTCTGTTTTACCTCTCCTACGGTGCTGGTGAAGGAAGAAATGAGGTATTTTTCCCACACTAATATAGACACAGCAACCATGCAATATTCGGTAATCTTCAGATACGTGACAGACTATTTTCCTTATTATTAATGTAGGCCTTTTAGAATTATTGTATTTTTTTCCTGTAAAATTGACCATCAAAATTCGTTTTGTTTAAGCCAAACTGAAGTGAGCATCTGTCTAGTATCTGAGTCAACCGCTGGCTAACGTGCCCAAGAAATGCAAAATTTTTATCCCAGTGGAGGCCAAAAAAAAAAAAAGCCCCAGCAAAGTCACTTGGCTTGGGAACCAGATTGTGGGCACAGAGAAGGCTGTACGAAAGATCTAGTACCACAGAATGGCAGGAGAGGGAGCAGTGGAAACAGTGATGGTTTAATTTTATTTATTCAATCATATTAATTATGTCCATTACAAAGACTCTTACATAAAACCATTGCTCTTCCTCTATAACCTAAGGAGCACAAAGTCAGATTTACGAGTACCAATTCAAAGAGGATAGACAATACCATATAAGTTACTCTTCCCACTCTTTCCTGCCGCTTTCCTTAGGAGAATATCCCTGAAAATTGATGCATGTGAAGAAAAAGGTGGGAGAAGCTGGATGACCCCCCAAGTATGTGCATTCTCAGACACTGGCCTTCTCTGAGCAGGCAAATAAAGGGATTTGCTTTCTCCAAATGTGAAGCAGTTCCTCTCAAATCAAGTAACTGACTTTACAAACCTTCAGCAAAAACAAAACTTTAAAAGCAAATAACCCAACTTAAAAAACTGCCTACATCTTGTTATCGCTCAACATTTCTGGTTAGAAATGCTTTATTTAGCTGGAACCATTTTATAGAACTAATAAAATGTTAGAAATTTTAAAATAGCTTGCATTCTTATGAAATGATCACAGCTGTGCTGCCGAATTCCACAGAAACGCTGCCTGGAGAGACATTTCCATAGAAAGCCAATAAGCAATTGCTGTAAACACCCAGATGGCTAATTTTATTGGAGGACACAGAGGCTCAGGCTTATAATGCAGCTCTACTTTTTATTGCTCACAACTACTGTGAAACACCCAGAAAAAAAGTGTCAAACTCCTAAAGTCACAGAGCAGCATTATATGGCAATAACCACCCACCTGGCAATTCCACACTCCTCTCAGAATACCCATTTGCACCAAACCATCCTCATTTGCAACAGGGATGTTTCCAATTCCTCTGGTTTTATCCATTTTCTAGAAGCCAGAAATAGCTTTGTCCATTTCCTCATTGGAATCCCATTGGTAACAGATCATTAAGGTTAGGTCAAAGGAGCCAACTGGACTGTTTTCAATTACTGGATGTTACTCCTGTTCTTTTGCACTATTTGTTTTGATTGCTAGACCCCTTTTATCTCAACTCCCACTCAGAGTACATCTTTACTCCCCATGTTCACAATAGAATGAACCCAGTTGCCACCAGGCTCCTTTGGAGCCATACTGATCTTCACTAATCTGCCTCTTAGTCTTCCATCTTTAAGGGTGAAGCTGTAGACAGAACATTTTTGTGAAACAGCTAGTTGGTCTCCAGAAGACTTGATTTCTCCAAGGGAAATACAAAAGAAGGACATCTCAAATACATTAGGGATTCGTTTAAAACAGTTGTTTCGGCTTTGAGATGTGGGGAAGTTGTAGATATGCTGGAGGGTAGGGAGAGGATGCAGAGTGACCTAGACAAATTGGAGGATTGGGCCAAAAGAAATCTGACAAGGTTCAACATAGACAAATACAGAGTCCTACACTTAGGACAGAAGAATCCCATGCACTGCTACAGACTGGGGATCGACTGGCTAAGCAGCAGTTCTGCAGAAAAGGACCTGAGGGTTACAGTGGCCAGGAAACTGGATACGAGTCAACAGTATGCCCTTGTTGCCAAGAAAACTATTGAAATAATGAGCTGCATTAGAAGAAACACTGCCAGCAGATTGAACAAAGTGATTATTCCCCTCTATTCAGAAGTGGTGAGACCACAGTTGGAGCTTTGTGTCCAGCTTTGGGGCTCTTCCACCCACTACAGAAAGGATGTGGACAAATTGGAGAGTGTTTAGCAGAAGTTAATGAAAATGATTAGGGGGCTGAGACACATGATTTATGAAGAAAGTCTGAGAGAACTAGGCTTATTTAGTCTGGAGAAGAGAAAGCTGAGGGAGATTTGATAGCAGCCTTCAACTATCTGAAAAGGGGGTTCCAAACAGAATAGAACTAGGCTGTTCTCAGTGGTGACAGATGACAGAACGAACAATTGTCTCAAGTTGCAGTGGGAGAGGTCTAGGTTGGATATTAGGTGGAATCTCCATCCTTAAAGGTTTTTAAGGCCTGGCTTGGATGATTTAGTGGGGTTAATCTTGCTTTGAGCAGGGGATTGGACTAGATGGCCTCCTGAGGTCCCTTCCAACCCTAATCTTCTATGATTCTATATTAGATACAACTTTTTAAGGATTTTTTTATTTGATTTTTCCATTGATGATATAGGTGACACAGAGAAAAATAGCCATAAAATAAAAATTAAATTACTTACTCTAAAATTGTTTTTTGTCCCATGGAAATCAGCAGAGCATAAACTGTTATTCAACAACATGAGCTATGTTGACAAAAAAATCTTAGTATTCATAAAAAAAATCTGTGTTTAGTTGTCCTGATACTGCAGAGGAAAAAGGAGAAAAAGCTACAGCCAAAGGAGCTAAAGAAGGAATGGAAGTTTTCAGTTAAAGCCTTAAAAACACAGATTAGTTCTAACATGAGCTTTCTGAGTGACAAGAGAGGCACGCCTATTTATCATTTGGAAAGTCTAACAGGTCAGGGTTGGTTGAGTTGGGACTACATTATCTGTTAAATTATACAAGACCAGTTGCCAAGTAGCTGCCAAGTAGCCAAATCTAATCCATGGATTAGAAAAAGAGAAATGTAAAATAAAATAAAGTTCTCCCAACAAACATATATATGAAAAGAGAAGAAATGACAAACACAAAAAACGACAGTCACCGAGACTCAACTTCACTGTAAGTGCTCTCTCACTTCCCCTCCTTCATGCAATTGTATCCAACAAAAAGATCTAAAAATGTGAAAATCTTTATTTGTGCTCTTTTTGTAAAATCAGACCTTTTCAAGCCTTTTATATTCTCTTTTCTGGTAAATTATATCTAAATTACATCTGTACTAGCGACTGGAGGATAGCTAATGTGACATCAATTTTTTAGAAAGGCACCAAAGGCGATCCTGGCAGCTACTGTCCAGTAAACCTAACTTCAGTACAAGGCAAACTGGTTGAAACTATAGTAAAGAACAAAATTAATCAGACAGATAAATTAAGACAATTTGTTGGGGGAAGAGTCAACCTGGTTTTTGTAAAGGGAAGTCATGCCTCACCAATCTGTTTGAATTCTTTGAGGGGTCAACAAGCACGTGGACAAGAATGAGCCAAGGGATGTAGCATACTTAGATTTTCAGAATGCCTTTAACAAGGTCCCTCAACAAGGCTCTTAAGTAAACAGTCATGGGATAAGAGTATAGGTCCTCTTCTGCATCAGTAACTGGTTAAAAGATAGGAAACAAAGGGTAAGAATAAATGGGGAATTTTCAGAATGGAGAGAGGTAAACTGTGGTGTCCCCCAGTGTTTGTACTGAGACCAGTATTGTTCAACATATTCACGTGTGATCTGGAAAAAGGGTAAATAAACAGTGGGAAAGCAAAATTTGCAGATGATACAAAACTACTCAGGACAGTTAAGCCCAAAGCAGTGAAGAGTTACAAAGGGATCTAGCAAAACTGGGTGACATGCAAAAAAAATGGCAGATGAAATTCAATATTGATATATGCAAAGTAATGCACATTGGAAAACATAACCCCAACTATACATATAAAATAATATGGTTTAAATTATCTGTTAGCACTCAAAATAGATCTTGGAGTCACTGTGGAGAGTTCTCAGAATACATCCACTCAGTGTGCAGTGGCAGTCAAAAAAGTTAACACAATGCTAGGAATCATTAGGAAAGGGATAGATAAGACAGAAAATATTACAGTGCCTCTGTATAAATCCATGGGATGCCTATAGCTTGAATTCTGAATGCAGGTCTGGTCACCCACCTCAGAAAAGATATACTGGAATTGGAAAAGGTATACTAAAGGACAACAAAAAGGATCAGGGGTATGGATAAGCTTCCATATGAGGAGAGATTAATAAGACAGGGACTACTCAAGTTGGAAAAGAGACGGCTAAGAGAAGATATGACAGAAGTCTATAAAATAATGACTAGTGTGGAGAAAGTAAAAAAGAAAATGTTATTTACTCCTTTTCATAACACCAGGAGTAGGGGTCACCAGATGAAATTAATAGACAGCAGGTTTAAAACAAACAAAAGGATGAATTTATTCACATAATGCACTGTCAACCGTGAAACTCCTTGCCAGAGGATGATGTGAAGGCCAAGACTATAATGGGGTTCAAAGGATAGATCCATCAATGGCTATTATAAAGAATGGGCAGCGATGTAAAACCATGCTCTGAAGTGTCCCTAAGCCTCTATTTGCCAGAAGCTGGGAATGAGCGACGGGATGGATCACTTGATGATTACCAGCTGTGTTCACACCTTCTCAAACATCTGGCATTGGCCTCTGTTGGAAAGCAGTATACTGAGCTAGATGGACCATTGCTCTGACCCAGTATAGCCATTCTGATGTTCTTATGACCTCCACCCTAACTATGCAATAAGTCAGAGAGAGACCAGAGAATAAAGTACAACTAGCAAGCAACTTAGTGATGGTATAAATATTTCCTCTGTTTTTAAAGATTTAAAAAAACAATACTGCTAATAAAACGTTGCATTTGCTCTGCCTCTTTTTCCATGTAGGCCTGATACCAAGAGAATAATGGTAAGCTCCAAGTGTCCAGATACTACTGGCAACATTATTAGAGAACTAGGGAGTGAACTCTGGATAATTTTAGTATTATGACACAAGCAGAATTGAGACGTAAAGTTTTGGTGCAGAAAGAGTTATATATTATCATATAATTAATTCACCAGACCCATAAAAGAATGTGCACTGTTGTTTTCCTGGCCCATTACAACAATAAATATGTTGAATATACAGTATTAAGTGCAGAAAAAAATCTGACTGGAAAATATAGCAAGAAAGACAGTACTGCATTTTACAGTAACTCCTAACAGACATTCACTGGACTATTTCCATGCATTAAACAGTATCTACGCACAGTTATTCCTGCTTTATTAAAGTGTAAGTGTGTTTTGTTCCTGTTTAGTTTAACCCACTCTGGGTTAAAAAACTAAACAGGAGAAAAACAAACAAAATGTGTTAGTCTTTAACGTAACTTAAATTGGTTAGTCTTTAAAAGTGCCATAGGATTGCTTTTTTGTTTTGCTGACCTAGACTAATGCAGACACCTCCTTGGAACTTGTAAACAGGAGAAAGGCATTCTTGTTTTGGAATAAGAATTTCCACACATGAAGTTGGTCTGAAACAGCTATCATGCTGTAAATTCACACACTGCCTTAATTCACATTAACTTTCAAATGTAGGAAACCCTGATGCAACCCAAAACATTGCACGCATCCACCTCAAAAATGTATTTTTAGATCCCTGAAAATACAAACCCTATTATTTCTCCAAGAACATGGTTGCACTCATGTAGAATCTCAGCTGGGGAGCCGGGTGACCCAAGTCACAGTGCATTGCAGCAGTCTTCTTGTTACATTAGCAGCTGCCACAAATATGAAACCTTCCCTTCAGTGCTTCACCTGGCAGAGTTCATCAACTGTGAACCCCAAGCTGGCTCATCCAATACTGCATCCTGAAGACAGTTAAATTTCCCTCAGTTCAGAATGCATTTATAAATAAAATGAAAGTTGTTTTCTTATCCAGGGATTTCCATCAAGGTAGAAAAATTCTTTGTCTTAATAAAAGAGTTTAAAATGTGTGCATGGGGGCAGCAGGATAGAGGGGGGGCAATCTAAGGCTTACCATCATGTTCCATCCCTATGCCTTCCAGAATTAGATTTCCAGCCTGGGGTTCAAACACAGGCACATAGGGGTTTGTGCGATTTTATGCAAAATAGTTTAAAAGCCCACAACCGAGTAATGTTTGAGGAAACTACAAGCATAAATCAGGCTAGTGCAGCTGCAAGAAATTCAGCTCATGGGTAACTGTGTGACTTCACTGCATAACAAGTGAATGCCATGTGGTTCAGCTTTTAAACAGCAGTAGCAGTACCAGCAAGTTGGTAAGAGCTTTGAAACAGCAATAGCTGTGTAATCTCCTCCATCGTCCTCAGCCTCGTCCTGCTAAGTGTAGCTGGATATCAAGCCAATAACTCATCAGGGCCCTTAGCATCTTCGATTACTGGATTGTTCTCCTATCTTCAATAGCGGGAGGAGGGAAAGCAGCGGATGGTCACCATGTTCATCCTTCCCACAAGTCACACACAAAATGTTGCTATGAAAACATTGCTATGAAAGCTTGTGATAAATAAATTGGTTAGTCTTTAAAAGTGCCACAGGACTCCTTGTTTGTTTTGCTGAAATAGACTAAGAGGGCTACCCCTTTGGAACTTATGAAAACATTGTTACCAACACCAGACTCCTTATCCTCAATTGTATTTAAACAACTAAGCTTCAGCTGTAACGGGGGACATCAGGTATCAGTTTATTGATGCTCTAGCAGGCCCAGAGCTAGGAACTGATGCATTCAGAAATACCAGTTGTATGATAAAGTTTTCAGAATGGACACTAACTGTGTATTAGCAAAATCCCCAGAGTGTTCACGTATATTTTCCTCTCTAAACTCCAACTGGAAGATTTCCTCTACCCAACTGAATTGTCAGCTGTTTTTTTCTTTCATTCAGTTTCAAAGATGCATTTGAATTTATCTCAGCACATCTGTGATGCTGCTACAATGGAGAGGGGGAAACTTGTCAGAAAACTGTAGGGAGTTTCACATCATTTGGAATATTTGCATTGGACTCAGACATTTATGTATTTGGAATGTTTTCTCAGGGTTCTGAGAAAGGCTTTACTTCTCCATGCATCTCACCAATGAGAGTACAATGATTTCTCCATAGAGGAGAAAGTTTCAAAACAATTCACTTTACTGTCAACCACATGCTAAATGCTTTTTTTCTTTCATTTCCCTAATATGTTGTAGCATTAGAAAAGGGTGTAACAAATCCCAAAATTGTGATTAGTTAAGACCATGTTGATTTCAGATCACTCCTCTAGCCATTGAACTCCTTGTTATGTTGGACAACTTAAGGCTTCATTCTTGAGACCATGTGTGTTTTCTCCTTTACCTTGGGATTAGTTCGCTGCTGAAGTCTCCTCTCTTCCCTCTCTCTCTGCAAACGCTCAAATTCTTCTCTAATTTCAGCTGGAGTTCTCCTCCTCTCCACAACCTGTGTGCAAAGGAATTAAGAAACAGAGGTTAACAAAGCAATAGGACACCCAGCCAACAACGACAGAGAATTTTATCACTGATGAAAACTCTAGTTTTTCATTCCTTTTTCAGATTAGCTCTCTTCTCATGTTACATGTTTTTTCATTGTAATCCATTACTAAATCAAGCCACCATGTTATTACTTTTTAAAATTAGTTTTATAATTCAAGCACTTGTTCTTGGCCCAAAGTACTTTTTACACAATAAAAAATATGTAACACAAGTAACAAAAATCTCTCTATATACACATGTATGTACTTCGTATATCTGAGAAGCAAGGTGGCTGAGAGAATATCTTTTACTGGACCAACTTTTTTTGGTGAAAGAGACAAGCTTTTGAGATCACACAGAGGTCTTCAGGTGTGGGAAAGGAACTCAGTGCACCATGGCTAAATATAAAATGGAATAGATTTTTTTAGCATTACAAGTTAACACATGTTGCAAGAAACCATTCAAGGTGACGCAGGCAGTTAACATTTCTGCAGTCACAGAACAAAGGAGGGTTAGTGGATACAGATGGTTGCAATGAGCCATAAATCCAGTGTCTTTATTGAGTCTGATTTTTAACGTCTAGCAAAGCTATCAATTTAAGCTCCCAGGCTCATCTTTTGAAGGTGTAGTGCAGGTTTCCTATTAGTCCTTATTCTCAAGGTCTCACATATCTGGCAGTTCACACAAAGTGTAGTGATATTTACATACCATGCCAATAAACCTATAATTACCCCATGCAGGACCATCCTCTTGCTCTCAATCAACTCCTTTCTCGCATTCTTAAGAGAAAGGTGGTCTATCCCATACGCCCAGAAGGTTATAGACCTGGCATACTGGGAGGTGAAAGGGTGAAGAGAGTTCCAAAGTCAAGGACCAATCATGAAAAGTGTCCTGCCAGCAGCCCCATCTCCATTTATACCTAGGGACAGCATATAGCTCAAGCACCTACACTGTTCACAAATGTAGTGCTCTCAGTACTGCGCAAAAAGCTCTCTGAAGAACTGAAGTCTCATGCCACACAGATTAAAACCAACCATTTATACTCCACCTGGGAACCGACAGGCAACAAGTGAGGTTTAGAGACCTAGCAGTACATTGTAAACTAACCTAATCCTGTTATCACCACCAGATCAGTCCAGGGTAGCAAATTTTATTAGAACAAAATATTTATTTTAATGACTCTAAGAGTTTGGTCTACTTATGTGCTTTCATATGAGCACATGTATACGGGTTTGCAGGACCAGGGCCAAAGTCTCCTATTTGGCATAAGGCATAGAGGGTACACTTATAAAGTTTGTCGATGATACCAAGCTGGGAGAGATTGGAAGTGCTTTGGAGGATAGGATCACAATTCAGAATGATTTGGACAAACTGGTGAAATGGTCTAAGGTCAATAGGATGAAATTCAATCAAGATAAATGCAAAGTACTCCACTCAGGAAAGAACAATCCGTTGCGCACACACAAAATGGGCAATGACTGCTTGGGAAAGAGTAGTGGGGAAAAGGGGTCTGGGTGTCATTCTTCCAATATTTAAGAGCACAACAGCATTAGTCTTGGGGCACCCATTAGCTGATGGAAAATCCAGCTTCTCAGAAGAACAGGATCACAGTATTTGTTTAACTCTTCAGGCCAAAGAGAGAACTGAAATACATCAAATATCAATGAAGCCAATCTCTCACCCTTTCAACAACAAGAGAGATTATGGAAGGTGAAACTGTATAATTCCTGTGGCTGCCCATTCTCTAACCTGGGAAGACACATACCTAACTAAAACAGGGTTTGAAAAATTGATGAGAAACCCAACAGACAATGATCAGCCATTTTAAGACAAACTACTTTGGTAGAGAAGATCCCTCAGGTTCTTTGCATATGAATCTGAGGCATTATGAGATGTTATATATCAGCTTCAAAAACTGTTGATGGTAAAGTCTTCATTAAACATGAGGCATGGGAGAAATGTGCATGATAGTGAATTTAAAACCACTTTACAGAAAGCTGGTGGTTAAATCTGTTTTTGAAGCGATGTAGAAGACATGTTTGGCAAGTAGCATGCTCTACCAAAGCCAAAAGGGTGAGATTCATTGTGGAGATGCATTGTCCAAATGCTTAGCTGTTGCAAGCTTGAATTAGGAACTATGTTACAAAGAATGTCAGAGAAAAGGTATCATAAGGAAGAGGAAAAGGTTCCGTAGGTGTAAATTCATTCAACTTCTAGTCATCAGATTATAAAGTGAGTTACAAATTCAGGATACCTCCTGCAAGGCAGCTAACTGCAAAGTTACAAATGCTTGGCTCATCCAGTTCTAATGAGACTGAAAAGGTTTATTTCACTCTTTTACGCTAACGCTGGCATTTCATTTGGATTCTCAAGGGCCATGTGATGGGCTGTGCCGACTCCATACAAATGCTCCATCTGGTGGAGGAATTAAAAGAGAAAGAACCAACTCATTTGGGTGGCAGAGTTGGAAGAAAGCAGACCTGTGGCCCACAGCTCCAGCAGCACACAGCAGAAGGAAGGTTGGTCAGGCACGATTTGCCCTTGGTGAATCCATGCTGACTGTTCCTGATCACTCTATTTTCCTCTAAGTGTTTCAGGATGGATTCTTTGAGGACCTGCTCCATGATTTTTCCAGGGATTGAGGTGAGGCTGACCAGTCTGTAGTTTCCCGGATCCTCTTTCTTCCCTTTCTTGAAGATAGGTACTATATTTGCCTTTTTCCAATCCTCTGGGACCTCCCCCGTTCGCTACGAGTTTTCAAAGATAATGGCCAGCGGCTCTGCAATCACCTCAGCCAACTCCCTCAGCACCCTCGGATGCAGTTCAACCAACCCCATTGACCTGTGCACATCCAACTTCTTTAAGAAGTCCCCAACCTGACCTTCCACCACCGAGGGCCGCTCTTCTTCCGTTGTTTCTTACGCCGCTTCTCTCTTATATGAGTTTGGCATGGCCACAGCTCTCTCCAGCAGCAGATATAAACATATTCCCCAACACAACACACAGAAATAACTACAGAGGTGGACTGCTGCATTCACATCAGCAACAATACAACACACTCAAGCAATGGGGTCATTCATAAACAAAGTAGCAATGTTAGCACTGCCTCGGGTGTGCTATGAGTCACCAACTAGATGGCAAAATGCCTCCATCACGTGGGAAACATTCACAGGATATCACATCCACATTTCCCACGTGACAATCTATTATACTTTTAAACTGGCTGTTTTATTATTTGAGTTGGTAAATTCCAACTCGTATGCTCCGGAGGTCCCAAAATATCTCAGTTCAGAGCCCCTTCTGACTGTCCTCTAAATCTCAGACATCAAATAAAGGCAAGGATACATATGGTGTCCACCTACCCTCAGACTCTACATAAACACATGCCTCTTGGAGCAAATATAGAGAACATAGAACCCATCTGTAAAGAAAAAAAATGAAGAGTAGAAAAGTGTAATAGTACTTAAAACACTGGCAGCAGTTTAAAGGTAATGCTTCTTCCTCCCTGGAGTGAAAGCTTTTATTCAGGTGGCACAGGATTTATATTAAACAATTCATCCAGCTGCAGGAATTCTTTGAAGGTTGCTGATGCTTGCTTTTTTTTTAAAAAAAAGTTAGATTTTTCTTTACAGTATAATTAATGGGTTAATTTAATCTATTGCATGTTAGTCCTGATGCATATTAGAGTTAATACCTAGTGTATACCATATGCCAAAGATGATTTTATCTTTCAATGCAGACTGTGTCACATGGTGAATTATTAATAGGAAATACTAGGATCAGACTCTGATATGAGAGAATTTGACTGATTCAATCAGGTTTTTGCCACAAATTTGATTAAATAAATATTTATTAAAAGCTTTCAGGAATATGTTTCACTTGTGACTTGCTCCCTATTTTAAATTGATTGTGGGGTATATTTTTTTTATGATGGTATTACATCAATGTGTTACACAAAGAGTCATGTGACATTTTGCCAGGAATACTGCCAGGAATATATTGTTGCCACAGAAGAGAAAGTAGGGACAATACCTGGTCCCTAGTGAACAGGGAATTAATGCTACCACATCTTGCACAGCTGCTCAGAGAAAGGTCTGCAAGCATGGCTGTCTGAGAAAGAGAGAGACAGATCTCCAGGGCCAGGGTCATAGCAACACATGGAACTCCATTCCAAAGAGTGCTGTTTATTTTCTAGTCATTTCAAACTGCTTTATTTTCTTATTGTAAACACCACTGTCTATCCCTCAAGAATGAACTGTGAGGAAGTGACCTCACTGACTAGGATGGGATTTCTTTTTGTACGCTAACCTATTTAATAAGTTTAAACTATGTTTTGCACGTAGTTTGGAATTAAAACTTGGGGCCAGATCATACTCTATTCTGAAAAATAATTTGAAACACAAGTTCCAGAGGGGTAGCCATGTTAATCTAGTTCAGCAAAACAAACAAGGAGTCCTCTGGCACTTTAAAGACTAACAATAACGATAAATAAATGTATTAGTCTTTAAACATGCCACAAGACTCCTTGTTTGTTTTGATGAATGACAAGAAATTCCATGAGGTTCTCCTGTGTGGCACCTGCGGCATCCTAAGACTGCAGGTGATGGATGAGGGGACCCCATGCATGGTATGGGCTGCTGTGGAAATATTGAATAAGGAGCTATGGACCTGTGTTACGAGTCATGCTAACTACCTGTTCATATAAAAAAGTTACAGTTATGAAAAGGACCCAGATACAAGAGTCTCTCTGAGTTAACCAGCCTGAAAGAGATAATGGCCATTAGGAATCACTGGCTGTGTCCACACTTACCAAAGTTAGTTCGAATTAGTTAATTCGAACTAACTAATTCGAACTAATTTTAGTTAGTTCGAATTAACTTAATTCGAACTAGCAAATTTTAGTTCAAACTAAGCAAGTACCATGCATGGCACTTGCTTAGTTCGAATTAGTCAATTGCATTGAGCTCAAGGTGCCGGTTAGTTCGAATTAAGCGCTTAGTTCGAACTAACATGGCCACATTGGGTTAATTTGAACTAACTAGTTCGAATGAACCCTTACTTCGAAAAGTATAAGCCCTTAATTCGAACTAATGAAAGCCTAGTGTAGCCAAGGCTTACATTAGTTCGAATTAAGCTTCCTTAATTTGAACTAACTTGCCAGTGTAGACATAGCCACTAAGTCTACAACAAATGAGTTTGAATGGAGGTAGGAAGGTGATGGACCAACCCATGAGGGAGTTTATCACTTGAAACAAGAAATCCTAATAGTTCAAACCACAATTAAAATTGGGTGCTGTGATACAAAAACCATGTGAGACACTAGGAAAATGAGTCAAGTAGCCAGAGAAATTCCTCTGTTCAATATTAATAGTCTCAGGGTGAGTAAAATGAGGTAGACTGGATGTGGAAGACTCCATTCAGACAGTATCATGGCGCTCTACTCAGGAACACAAGACGTTAACCACAATAAAATTATACAATGTCACTGTGATAGCTACATAGTTACCCGATTCTGAAACTTGCCAAATGCTAGAAGCCCACAAAAGGAAACATAATGCATAAAATCCAAGACTTTTGTAAAGAAAACTTGATGTCTGCTGGTAGGATAAAGTAACTAAAGCAGATGTGTTAAAAGGACTAGCTGACAAACTGTAGAGACAATGATTGCAGAAAGAGGATGAAGAGGTTTGGGCATGTTGTACAGATGTTAAAGAGGGGGGGAAAAAGTGTTCCTAGAAAAGACCTTCACTGGACACCATTTGGTGAAATAAGGACAACAGGAGAACAAAAGATGACATAACAAACGTTGAAAAGATGTCACTATCATGGATAAAGACTAAAATGGAGCAAGAAACATGATATTATACAGAGAGGAAAACAATGGGTTGCTTCACGTGTTACAAGACACGAGGATCTCCTTTTCGGGGGACAAGGGAAAGATTTATGTTCCCACTACCATACAAATAACCACCAAGGGATCTGGCCTTCAGAATCCAAAGATAGAAAACTATAATGGACTAATACTGCCCCATTACTCTCTGATTTAGGTATACTGCAGAAAAGAACAGTACCAAAGGACTGGCCTGATGTTCGATGCTACACTGGCACAATGTTGTTTATAGATGCACTATACTGGTTTAAACCTGATTTACAATGGTTTCACTGACATCTCTTATATAACAAGGGGTGTTGGACAGACTTGTCCCAGCCACCCATAGAGGGAAAGATCTGGCTCCTAAGATTGAAATGAGACACAAAGCTGAGGCCAAAAAATGGCTTGCTGCCACCTTCTGTCAGTGCTGTTAAGTTTTCAGCTGCAAATTCCAGAATTCATCATGGAACTGAACCAATAATGAATTTCATTGCTATGATAGTTTCTGTTAGCCAATGGTAGAACTGTGAACTGAAGTCAACGATTTCCTAGTAAGCAGCCTGGAGTGAGCAACTGAGCCAGGCAGAATCTACTAAAGGGAACTTCAAAACGGGAGGGTAAGGAGTGGATAAATCCTGTTTCACAACACTGTACAGCTGCCCACTTCGAAAAAAGAAATCTTCAATCTCACAGTCTAGCTGATTTTGAAAGAGTTTTAGATGAAAGACATTTGCATGACAGTGGAAAGACACCGATGACACCTTTGTCTCAGAAAAATGTTGCTTTCCATGGTAATATCCTATTAGGAAACTCTCTGAATGTCAGATTTATTGTACGTTTGTCATAAAAGAAGAAACAAGCATTACCTGAAAATCCATCATGCTGTTCTAAAAGAGAGAGACAGAACTGACTAAACAAGTGTGCCTTCAAACAGATAGCTTTGATATAATCAGTATTCCACATTAGGCCGGATCTAGCCCCTGTGGTGATATATAAGGTACTAATTTCTCTTACCTCCCATCCTTCCATTTCCAGTCCTCTCTTCCCATATATGTCATAAATGGCTCTGGTCTGTGGATCACTAAGCACTGCAAAATAAAATCAAACATGCTCAGAGTATACAACTCAGTTTTCAGCCTTTCCTTCAAAATTCCAGCATACACATCAATGACTATTTAAAATAAAAACCACACACACATACTGGAGAAAACCAGCTGTGAATAGACACACAAGGTGTCCTTCCCTTCTCCACATCTACACTTCTCATTTACAGTTCTCACAGTACACGCTGACATCTCTATCCATTTTTATATTTAGAAGAATGGGAAGCTAGTGAAGGACAGACATCCTGATAGAGACACGCAGACTAATATAATTTGCAATTTTTTAATCACAGAAGCAATATTTTTTAAGACCTATGAAACATACACCTTTTAACTATCATCCATGGGACCATTTCCTGTTTCACCAAGTGAGAGCAGCACATTTGTCACATTCAGGCACTGAATCTCAATCCATAGAGCTTCAGGACTTGGTTTTTCTAAAAGATTTAAAGTACTGTAAAACATAAAAAATCCCTCCTAAAGGAGCAAAAGTAAATACCTGAGATTACGGCTATGATTTTCCCAGCAGAGACCACATCCCTGAAGAAAAATCTGTGAACACCTGCATCCTGCTCATCTGGTAAAACAGCACTAAAAGGAACTAAAGTGCTAACAGAAAACACAATTCTTATCTCAGATATGTGGATAAGGTAGGACTGAAATATTATGAAAAGACTGGGATACTGCTACTTGGTGCATATACCTATAGCATTGGGCCACATCTGATTTTACAAGATGCACGGAAATACCTGCCCATTTCTTCAGCAATGGGCCTAGAGTCAGCATTCTGGTCTAATTACACAAATATGGCAAAGGGTTTTTCACTAATATTAAACTGCAGCTGTAGAATTTACAGAATTCCATTCAGAACTGAGCTGCAGCACACACAACAATATTAGGTATTGGATTGGATTTTTTTTTTTTTTTTTTTTTTTTTTTTAAATCAGTCCACACACATCCTCTTCTGGGTCATTCATCTCCTCTTGCTACAATAAGTATAGCATTCTCTCATTCACAAAACTACTTCTTAAGATAATTCCTATTTGTCCTATCTACACACCCAATATTTCTAAAAGAAAACCAGGTGATTTCCCCCAACTTGTCAGCAAAGACTTAGCAGCAGCAGGCTGCAGTGAGGCTCCATATTACTGAGACCTCATTATTTTTACAAAATACATCTCTATGTTTTTGTATACTTCTGAGTATTTTGGATCCAATTTTAACAGAGAATTACAGTTATACACACTATAGAAAACCTTAATATAGAATTTTCAGCTTAAAGACCTTGCTTTTTCAGAAAACAGCAATGTACCCTTAAGGGTTTTTTGGCTTGACAGATTCATGTGACCTTTACTCAAACTTAACTTTTTTTGCCTAGGAATTTATTAAACTACCATTCCGTTTAGGCAGCATGTCATTTTAGCATTTGGCTTCCTTCTTTCCACCTTCCACATCAGACCAACCTGGTTCCATGTGGTTCTCTGCCTGCTACCCCACCCATGACAACCTTGCTCATGTGGGCCATACAGAATTCATAAAATTTGTCCTAGACATGAACACCTTGCCAAATGCCATTTGATCAGATTAATATTGGTTCTCATGTAAAGTGAAAAAACACATATAATTTCAAACTGCTTTAAAACTCCTCCAAACATCCAAGAGAATGGGTCAACGATTTTAGCAATGGGAACAAAACAAAGCTAGGAAAATCTTCAAAAAATGAACAATTCAATGTGTGAACTTCCCTGCCACCAACGTATCCATTCCAAAAGATTTCTGTACTTTTTGCCAAGCATCCCAGAACAGTTCTATATTTGGCTAAGATTTCAGTTGGATTGTTTTGGATCTGACGAAGCTAAGGGGCAGGGGTCGTGTTAGGTTTTTTAAAAGGTCAGGTTTACACTGGAAAAATAGCTTCATTCTTAAAGACGAAGAGATTAGCGAGCCAGTCATGTCTCCTAGGTAGATACTGTACTATTTTTTATAACTCCCCCTGCAAGACTAACATATGTTATTGGTCATGGATTTTAATTTTTTTTAATGCCCAAACCTTGTCTGTAAAGCCATTTGGTGCTGATTCAGGAACAGCTTATGTTTAAGATTGCAACACATAATAAACAAAGCCAGGAAATTCAAAGAGAAGACTGTCTGAGGTGAAACCTGTTTACAGCAGAATGTCAGCTCTCTCTGAGTTTCCGGAACAAGGTTTAAAATGCAACTTGTTTTTTTTTTAATTGAAGGATCCTGAGTTTCCATTCCCCACCACCATGCGCTCAATGTCTTCAGTGGTGGTGTTTTTGTTTGTTTTGTTTTTTTGTTAAGCGAGAGCTTCCACATATCCTCAGGCTTAATTAAGGATGATGTGAATGATTCTGCCCACGTTCAAGTCTAATGGGGAGAAAGAAACGCTGACCATTCAGAAAACAGAGAAGCCAAATTTCTTTAGCTAATTCTCTGGGATTTAATAAGGAATCATTTATTAACCATTTTGCTTTAGCTTCCCTCTAGGCTAAATCATTGCATGTCAAGTTTGCTGCTGCAGCAGTTTTACTACAGAACAATCCTACTAGCTCCTAATTCACCTACAATTCAGTTACTTCTCCCCAAATCTCCACAATGTTGCAAGCTATCTCCATCAATAATTCAGACAACTACAAGTCTACTTCAGCCAAGCCCAGACAATAGAATATAATCTGAAGGAAACAGTTTCAATAAAATCTTTTGCTGAAATGGATTCAGTACATCTACCCCTGACTGCAGATACGAATCTGGTAAGATTAAATTGTTTTAGCTAGGCAGATTCATAACCCAGCACACGACGACTATATCACTGGCCATTAAAAATCCACTTTTTCAGAAAAAGTGTGAACTGAGATACAAATTTAGCTTTTATTTGTGATGAGATTAACAATCTTCCCTTTAAACTTAATTGTGCCACTTGCCCAGTGGCTAGTAGAGGAACACAGGCCCACCCTCTATACTGGGTTCCAACTAAGGGACCCTAGAACGAGCAGCCAAGATCTGCACAGTCATATTCCTTACTGCTGTATGCCTGGGCTATTTCCTACTTTGCCTTCTCTCACCCTAACAGTGACTACAGTCTCTCTCTCTCTCTGCAAAGCCCTTCTACTTTCAGCTATTGATCTTTATACAGACCCTACTGTTTCTGTCCAGCTGAGATTCCTCTTTAATTAATCCTCGCTGCTCCCTGGCTCCTCCTCTCTATGGTGCTGCTTGGGCAGTTAATTGATCCACTTAGCCCCCTTCCCCCCTTCAGGCCTTGCATGGGGTAGACACTCCTCCACACTCAGTTACACCATCGACCACATGGAATACCAAGAGTACTTCCCGAAAAGGGAGTTACATTCATTGTTTGTCCAGTGCTTGGAGATCTGTGGGGGAAGTGTTAAGTGAAAAGTATTCTTGCTCTGTTGCCCTTAACTAGGCCTTCAAATGCATGGAAACTCTCACTAAAAAAAGGATTGAAGACCATGAGGGTACATCTATACTGCAAGCTATCAGGCTTCCCAGAAAGATAAAAAGACTTAAGCTAGTGCCCTAAACATGCAGCGTGGCCATGGCAGCAGAAGTGGTGATAGCGAGCTGACTGCCTTGCTACAGATGAAGATAGCCCCCACTGCCATCCCCACTGCCAGGGCCACGCTGCTATTTTTAGCAGGAGAGCTTGGGCAGACCTAGTGCACTTCTCTCCCCGTATGCTGGGAAAGCATTGAGTGGGTGATGGGGAACAGAAACTCAGAACCCTCCCAGTAAAAAGAAACAAGCTAAATTTGTCTTTCAGTTTGAAGTTTTTGAGCACTGGTCTCTTCTCAGAGGCGAATTTTTTGAAAAGTTTAAACAAACCTAGAGATTGAAAAAATTATATTACCACATTATAAAAAAGCACCCTTCCAGCTTTTTAGTCACTGAATGATTTTAAAACGACTCTGATGGCCAAAACGGTTTGGGACAGAAAGTTGAAATTTTACCTGGAAACAGCATTTTTCTGCTTAAAAGTGCTTCTGGTTAGAGAAAAAATTTATTCTGATTTAACCAAGTTGGGACAAGTTCAAACTCATACATGCACAGCACATTTGGCACTGAATTTTCTTACTAAGTTCCTATCGGATGCAGCTAAGGGTCACACTGAGTATGCTGCACAGCTAACTTAAATACACAGTGAAAAAAGTAGCGGAGGTGCACCGCCAATGAGGCAAGGAATCCATATTTTATTTAAGACTTCTTATCTCATTCATTGAATGCACTGCAAAACTATCATTCTGTGTTGTGATAATTAATGTACAGTATGATGCAAAAGAACCATCTACTACATACTTTTCATAGAAGTGACTTGCACACAAATTTATCACAATGGTTTTTCAAACAATTGACTTTCCGGAGGTCTGGCCTACATGGGATAATGCAGAGAATAAGAAGGTGGTAAATGTGTATTTTATATTGTGTTTAAGAAATAAATCCTGCTTAGCCACACCTGGCAATTTATACAGGTAAAAACCCATTAAAAATAAGTGGTAATAAAAGTTTATAAAACATGGGCCCTAACTGGATCCCAGTTCAGAATGCAACTCTTGAAGGTACTCATTTTCTATTCACTGAGTGGATACTAATTTCAAAAACAAAATATTGATTTTTCCAAAGCACCAACAAGTTATTCTTTATTATTTAACAAGTGAGAAGTGAAAAACCACCTCAATTCAAATACCAGAAAATCCAGCATCTACATCAGTGTTTTTCAACCAGGGTTCTGCAGAACCTTTGGGTTCCGCGAGGCCGGCCGGGAGCCAGGGTCATTTAAATCTCCCGCCCTGCTCAGCCCAGCCACGTGGGCTGCGCAGGGCGGGAACTGGGAAGACCCTGCAGCAGATTCTGCTGGCTGGATCGGGCCATCGGCTCCGGGGTTCCCGCAACAGCCACTGCCCAATCCGGGTGGCCCTGGTGGCAGCACAACCCCAGAGCTGGTGGCCCGATCTGGCTTGTCCCGGGAGCCGGCTGGCAGCAGCCCGATCCAGGCAGCCTCGGCAGCCCCAGAAGCCTCCAGCAGCCGCAGCGGCCCAATCTGGGTGGCCCCAGGAGGTGGCAGTGGTGGTGGCAGCAGAGCGCGGCGCCACCTCAGGCTGGCCCCAGGCCTTTGCTGTCTGGGGGCAAGGCAATGGGGAGGGGTGAAGGGGGCACGGGGACAAGGAGACTGGGTTGGGGCCGGTGGGGGCTGGGTAGTGGTGGAGGGGAGCATGGGCGGCTGGAGGGGGGACTGGGTGGGGGGGCTGGGGAGGGATGGAGGAGGTTAGGGGACTGAAGTGGGGGCTAGGGACAGAGGGGCCTGGGGAGGTGTGGAGGGGTTGGGGGGCTGAATGGGGCCAGAGTGAAGACGGGAGCTGGGCGGGTAGGAGATTAGGAGGGCTGGAGAGGGATCTTGGGGGCAGGGAGCTTATGGAATGGGGATGGGGGCTGAGGAGAACATGGGGAAAGAAGTGTCTACTGTGGGCACTAGTGAAGTACATCCCAATGGGAATCCTCCTCAGTTTTCTTTTCTTTTCCTTTTCCTTTATCAAATATGAGGTCCGAGGCAACCCAACTCTTTCCCCACAGAATTATTTTGGCTTGTTATCTGAATAATGGCCTGTCAGATAACAAGCCAAAATAATTCTGTGGAGAAAGAGTTGGGATGCCTGGGGCCTCATATTTGAGAAAGGGAAAGGGAAAAAAGAAAAGAAAACTGAGGATTCCCATTGGGATGTACTTCACTAGTGCCCACATCAGACCCCTTTTTCCACCATGTTCTCCGGGGCTGCCTTCTTTCTTTCTTTCTTTTCTTTGCCTTCCTTCTCTTTCTTTCTTGTTTCTTTTTGCCAGCCATCCCACCCCTCCCATCTTGTCACCAGGGCCTTTGTCCCCATGCTCTCCCCACCCCTGCCCTCTTTTGCCCTGCCACGCCTTTTCTTCTTTGTCCCTCTTCTTTGACGAGACAATGTCACGCAAGGATAAAATACGTTTAAATTAATAAAAACAATTTAAAATAACTTATTAATTTTCATTGTTCTATATTTTTCAATAATTTGTTGCCCGAGTTTGCACAAAAATTTTGTTGTTTATCTTTATAACTTTACAATGTATAACTGTATATTATGTGATTTTGTTGTGAGTGAGATCATAACAAAAAGTTTAGGGTTCCGTGGATTTATTTGTTGCCTTAAGGGGTTCCACAGCCCAAAAAAGGTTGAAAACCACTGATGTATATGAAGACAGTTCTGTAAATTTAAGACTTTCACTGACCTTCATAAGCCTGGTGAACAAGGTTAAACAGTTGCTCAGCTTGTGTTTTGAGCTCTGGGTCTCTGTGCTTGTCTGGATGGTACAGCATACATAGCCGGCGATAGGCAGCTTTCAACTCTTCCTGAGAGGCCTGTGAAAGGCAACGAAATTAAATTAGAGCACAGATAGTGTTGTTTGAACATTATCTTGAAAATCAGCCCTGAAATGGGAACCCATCTGCCACATTCCAGCACATTTAGTTATACGAAATACAGAGTATAATGAAGTTATACTTTATATTTAAATACCGCTTTTGGCATGACTTAATAAAATCATCAGTTATGTAAATCAGTATTAGCACCATTTTGATATGACATGTTTTCCAAGCTAACATGACAATACCAGCTTGCAAACGTACATGGAAAAGCAGGACCCAGTAACAAAATACACCACCTTCGTTTGCATACGTTATTTTAATTAGAACAAGTGTGTATGCTCCCATTTTCATTTTGTGTGGCATGGGATCATTAAAGCCAACTCAGAAGAAATAATATAAAATCTCCAGGTATCTGACCAGACTCCTCCTGCATTTTCATCCCAAAACATCAAACACAAATCGACTCTGTAAAAAAAATGGACATTCCATATTCTACAACAAAGGTTGGAGATTTCAGTATAAAATTCCACAAACATCTCTCTCTGCTATACACTGTAACAATAACTTTCCCATGGAGCAAGAACACTGGGCTCGATCACAAATATGGAAAGCATATAATCCTCTCTAACAGACTACTTTGGGAGCAATTTGAAGGGCATATAAAATGAGAACATTCCACTAAATGCATGAAGAAAAATTTGCTTCTTCACTGCATCCATGCGGGATTCTTTAGATACAGCCTGGCTCCACTCCAGTGACATTTGGTGGAGACGGATTTTGGATGACTCTTTAGGAATCAGTGGAGTAACAAAACATTCCTTTTTCTCTGCAATCCCCCAAGACTTTTCCTCACAGCAATCTTACTTTGGAGGCTGTGAATTCTACTGATCCCTGAAGTGTTCCTTCACCTTCTCTTTTCTGCAGTAATCCTTACACTTCAACATTTCTTTGGACTTTTCAAGTCATTCATAGCTAGCATTCATTTAGCAACCCCACACTTAAAACAAATGAGCAAATGTGAGACAGAAGTTAGCATACACAACTCATGAAACTGAGACAGTTAAACACTAGCCAGTTCCAAAATTATGACTGCCAGAGTGAGTACCTGGGTTACCCATACTGTGGAGCATGAGACAAGCAATCAGCTTTCTGAACAGGGAAAGATTCAGACTGCAACTGCTGTAATAGCACCACAGACATTATTTGGGTTCCCATTTAGTAACTTCAAAGCATCTGATGAAGTGGGATTTTGTCCCACGAAAGCTCATATGATAAATAAATTTGTTAGTCTTTAAAAGTGCCACAGGATTCCTTGTTTGTTTTGCTAAACTAGACTACCCTTCGGAAACCCTACCTAACATGACTACCCTTCGGAAATTTTAGTAACTGTGATCACCCTTCTGCTAAAACACAGAATCAAAGAAATCAGATGCTGAAGGGGTACAATGATTAACATGTGACTAAACGGCTGCAGAAAAAAATAATTCATATTTACACTTCCAAGGCATTTATTTAACCAAATTCCATTTACATTTAGTGCCTTAAATGACTGAGGTCTGCATAACTGTTTGCCTCAAGGGTCACACAGCATTTTGTACTTCAGCCTAATCCCCTTTCTCAAGCAAGAGGTGATCAAGAGAAAATAAGTCAAGCTCTACCTGACAAATGTGTTCATTACAATACGTAAAACGTGACTGAATCAATTTTTGTGAGTAGTTTAGAACTACCCATTTCTTCTGCCGGTTCTTCTATTTCATACTAATGTTTCCAAGTCAGATAACAGCAGGGTGATCTTCTAGACTTGCCTGGCTCAAAAAAGTAAATGTACCAAAAGAGCAGTAATTCTTCCTTCTGCTATCTCCTTATGCTCTCTTGGTTATTAAAATGAAACTAGATGAGAAGGCAGTGGAATATCCAGTTCCACTGTGACCTTCTTATATCAAATTAATGATAAATGGCTTCATGTGCTATTGATTATTAGAAATGAGCAGTTTCATTTTTCATAAATATCACATTCAATAAAATGTTATATTGGGCCTTCCATCATAAGCGAATAGCTAAGGTCACTGGTTCAATATTTCACAAATGATAACTTCTCTGAAGCCACTTCAGAAATACTGACAACATTTCAAATTATGAGATATGTAAGTCACTAATAATGATGTTTTAAATTACATTCTTATTAATAAAACTGAGCTAAATTTAAAGGTGCATTATCTCCTATTTGGGGATTAAACAGATTCATTTAATGTCTCAATCATCCATTTACACTTTCATAGGCTCTAATCTATTATGGATTAAATGTTTATGTACTAGAAAATTGCTGGTGAATGGTTTAGTCTCCTCATCAGGACTGTGAAGTTCAGTGTCTATCTATTTTCAGATTAGGGTCTAGACAATACTAAAATGAGTTTCCTTTGTAGAAATGCAAATTCATGTCACACCATCACCATGCAGACTACAAGTGAGGTGGGTGCTCTGATTTAAAAAAAAAAAAGTTTAATTAAAAATATTCTGCCTTTATCTTTAGATAACCCTCTATTCCAGTGTCCTCTGCATGCTGCAATCTAACATAGGATTATTGCAATTATCGTGCGTGTACTGAGGAGCTGTTGAATCAAACCATTTGGGCTTTTGTGGCCCCAAATATTTCTGTAGCTCCCTACCTCATATTCTTAACCCCCCATTATTCCTGATGGGCTCATACAATGAACTGATCAGAGCTCTAAGGCCCTGCTTATACTATGTAAAAAGGCACTACAAACAAATGCTGACTGGAACACTGAGCTTGCAAAGTAAGGACACCACCTTTCAGTCACACACAATCTTTTTTGTACCACCTGGCCCATGCATTGTAACTAAGATCTAGCACAGGTATAGCTGAACCTGAATAATATACCAGAGTTTCTCAATTCATTTACAGGAAGCATTGCAGTTACACAAATTGGGGTGAACTGGTCAGATAATATGCACTCAAGTACCAGATGATACACAGCGCTCCCTTGTCCTTTACCACACATCTACAGAACTACCTACCACAAAGAAGGCCCAGTGCTTGGACAAGATCAGATCATGGAAGAAGAACAGCTGGCTGATGCCGAACCTGAGCAAAACAAGTGATGCTGCTGGACAGAGAATAGCCCTCTGAAGTGCATGCAGCCTTCACGTAGTCTCCTTTGGTTGAACGTGCACATCCACAATTGGTCGATCTGGTCTACTGTCTAGGAGAAATCTTGGATTTCTCACTGACACTACTTTTTCCACAAAGCATTACTCTCAGATGCTACTATCATCTCTGATCTATCACCTTCTAGCAAGCAATGACGTGGCCTCAGACGTTCATGCCTCTGCTATTTTTCTGCTGGACTACAGCAATGTGGTATATCTGCACAGGAAGTATTCAGCACTTAGGAAACTCCAATTAGTACAGAATGCTACAGTGCATCTCCTCAGCAACACAGGTTACTATGAGCCAATCAAACCTGTCCTCTGCTCTTTACAGTGGCCTCCCATAAAACTTCATCTCAAATTCATGGGTTTTAGTCCTTATCTAAAAATACTCCATAGTCTGGACCAGTGCTACTTACGATTCTGAGGTGAAAAATGTGGTTGACTACTATGCTCTTCTGACACAATAGGTCGAACTCATTTGTACAGGACCCAGGACTTCCTCAGAGGTTAGTCTGAGACTGTGGCATTAACTGCCCTGGGAACTAAGAACCCTCACAAATTCCACCCCCAGGAACTAAAGACCATCACAAACCTACGTCATCTTAAATCTTTCTCTGAAGCATTTGATATTGGCCCTTCTCAGAGACACATGCTGGACTTCCTAGGACTATTGGCTTATCTATGTCTCTCTGTCCTCTTGTACTTCACTGATCACCAAAATATTTGAGTGCCTCACAAATAGATTAAAGTGAGCACAGGATGATTCCTCCATTTTCATCCCCTTCCCTAAATCAGCTGACATTTTCTTCTATTTTTAAATTGTAGATTTGGTGAGGCTATTGAGGAAAGGCTTGCTTGAAACTATGGCATTCACATTTTGCTCTGAAGGTGGCACAGAGCATTTTATCTTGACAAAATGTATTTGCTTGCACATCCCTAACGACATCTGCACAGCTCTGGCCTCTGGGAATAATATCCTTCATGCATCACTGTAAAGAACACATTAACAAGCATAAAGCTTGTTTTTGTAGGGCCTGTGACAGGTATGGCAATGTCCTGCAATATCCTAGGCAAACCTTACTGAATTAAGTTTAAGTATCTCAGAAGCTCATATTAAAAATGCTAATGTTATTGTAGACTTGTGTGCAAAATTGTCTATAAGACCCAACTAATGTAAACCTTGGGAAGTATTATGAGCGTCACAGGACTCTTTTAAACAATGGCTAAAGCAAGAATGAACTGTTAGTTAAATAGGTCCTCCGGAAAATCTCTAGCAGGAGGGTATGTAAATGCATCTTCTCTGGTTATACAAGAGCTCAGCCTTTCAAGCTTTGCAAGACGGAGACCTTTCAGCTGCAGATCACCTGTTACACAAGAACAAATCAAAGACCACAAAATCATATAAAGAAACAATGAACAGATTCATGGTTGTATTTGTATCAAGAAAAAGATGTGATAACCTGGTAAACACAGGAAATCTCCTGGATGGGCTTTAAAGGGTTATTCACCAACCAGAACCCTTGTTGGAGTCAAGGGGTGATCTCTGGTGAGCTTATTAGCATGCATGTAGGTCCTTTTGTTGATTTTTAATGTTTTCTAAATACAGCTTTTACTGTAAGAATAAATGTGCCTTCTTAGACAGAGGTGATAATTTAACTGTAGCAATTACACTGTTTTCTGCCTCTGAGAAGAGAGATAAAGCAGGGTTGCTTTGGCAGTCTGACATTGCTGAGGAATTCATAGCATTGTTAGGGATCTATGCAGCCTGGAAATACCCAGTCAGGAAGGAGAGAGACGTGTGTCTCCAGCAAAGTAAATCTTAAGAGTGGGTGCCTTTGCTGGACCAAAAAGAAAGAATACAGGTGCAGTTGCCCTTCATGACCAATACCCACTGTTTCTTTACATTTTTTCAGTGATTTTCCCCCCCATCAGATTCAACTAAATGTAAGATTGGCCAAATTATGTATATGAAAGCTATATATCATGAGTAAAACTTAAGCTTTCATCTTGTACATCAAGAAAATTAGAGTCCTTAGAGCCATACTTACACTGCACATAGTTTGTTTTATATGGAATGAGTGTTTTCGTCTGTTTTTCCTTAAAAACAGAATACTACAATAGTAAGAGAGAAGACTACTTATTAGAGCTGCAACTCTTCTAACAACCTGGAAACTGCTGCCAAATACATAGAACAGATGATTTGCAGTTTCATCATGGATGCACACCAGCACAAAAAATTGGTCTTAATATTCACAAACTGCCATTCCCACTAATTTCACTTTCACATTATCCTTTCTCACAGTCTCATTCCAAAGCAAAAATCAGCAGTGAAATTTTTAAGGGCTTGTAACAATTACTTCATTTTCTTTTTGTATTAAAATGTTCAGGTTATTTCTCCATAAAGCACACTCAATGCAATTATCCTACATCAAAAGAAAGCTCAGACAATACAGGATTTTATTTACAATATGTGGTACAATATCTAGACACAATGGAATGAGTTATAAAAGGTGTGGCAGCCTTAATTTAGAATGCTACTTGGTTTTGATTGGTTTGCTCTTACAGAGAAACTTTCAAGTAGTTTAGGACCAAAAATGTGTCCTCTCAAAATCTGTCAAGAGAAACATAACTATTAAGAGATCTGAGGAAAAAATAAGTAGAAAACGAGGTAACAATAAAAAAGTAAGTGGACAGCACGAGCTATAAAACATCTAAACAGAACGAGTAGAACATGAAAGGAAAACCATTTTTTAAAAATTTACAACCAGGATGGGGAAAAAAATTCCTAAGTTGCACCCTATTTTCCCCTTCCTTTATTGTCTGTTTAGTTTATAAAATGCTGATCCTACAAATGCATACTTAAGTATTTGCCTCATTAGTTCCTTACAATGTAATTTCTTCCGGCAGACACTTGTCTCAAATCTTTGTAAAGCAAAAAAAACCCCATGTTTATGGCACTTCATAAATAATTTGTTTCCATTTTAATAATTTACAGTGTTATCAGTAACATTAGAAAAGTTCATTTGTAATATATGATTATGTCCATATCTGTTTATCAGAACATAGGGAAGAAAGCAAACCAATGTCTGCCAAAAGAAAGAGCGGAAAATTGGTAAGGAATGAACTGTTTTTTAATCTCCTAAGAAAATAATCAAACTGTGGAGACCTAGACCTAGTGTGCAGAGACGGAGAAACGATAGAGAAAGCACATCCAATTTCACATTCTTAGAACTCCCAGGTCAGAAGAGGCTGGCAGTGCGGTGCATGATTTAAACAAGTGCTATAAACACAATTTTCTAATGACTGCAGTAAGAAAATTCCTACCTTGCATGTCATGGTTTTCTATGAAATTCTCCTTCCCATTTCTGATACAGAATATGGAGTTTTCAGTAAACATTACACAGGGAAAAGGTTTCTAGGAAGCTTTCCACAGTGCTAATGAAGTGTTAAAAAGGAGGCACTTTTGCTGATGCTTAATGCTTTAACAGCGTGTGCTCCAGCAGCGCATTGCAATGACAAAACAGCACTAGGATTTGGGAAGAGAGATTCTTCAGTCAGGCTATGTACACACGATCAGATTAAAGCGCAACAAGGCAATCGCGCTACAAAACTCACGTGACCTTTATTGCGGGACAACGCGTACACACGTTGCTCCCTGCAACGCAACAAAATTACACGCATTATCGCGGTTGAGCGCAATGACTTCTGGGCACCTATCCCATCGTTCCATTTTCCCCTAAGTTGGCGCTATGAATCATGGGATGAAGGAAAGGAACGCAAAGCGCCATGGGTAAAGTGTCAGTTTCCCATGGTGCTTTGTGTTCCCCTAGCGTCTTCCTCGTTGCCAATAGCAACTCGCGCCTATTTTCAACATTGCAGTGACGCAACGCACCACTTGCAATCAATCGCTACAGCGACAGCATGGATCCTGCTATGATCTCCATTGTCGCCTTCAACATTCTGAATACATCTCGGCTTGTTGCTCAGTACGCAATGAGCTCCGAGTCAGATGAGGACACCGAGGAGCAGGGGCTGATCGATGCCATGCAGAGCAACAGCACCGCGTTGCTCAGCTCCTTCACCGATCATCTGCACACGGTGCAACGCCGTTTCTGGTCGCGAGAGACGAGCACCGAGTGGTGGGATCGCATTGTTATGCAGCTGTGGGATGACGAGCAGTGGGTACAGAACTTTCGAATGCGGAAAGCAACCTTTCTGGAACTGTGCTCAGAGTTGGCCCCTGCCCTGCGACGGAAAGACACCAACATGAGGTCAGCCCTAACTGTGGAGAAGCGTGTTGCGATTGCTGTATGGAAGATGGCGACTCCCGACTGCTATCGGTCCGTTGCAAACCAGTTTGGAGTCGGGAGGACCACCGTCGGATTAGCCCTCTCACAAGTGTGCCAAGCCATCAATCGCATCCTGCTACGGAGGACAGTGACATTGGGCAATGTTCGAGAGATTGTGGACGGCTTTGCTGCCATGGGATTCCCTAACTGCGGGGGAGCCATAGACGGCACACACATCCCTATTTTGGCTCCAGACCATCTCGCGACGGAGTACATAAACAGGAAGGGCTACTTCTCCATGGTGCTGCAAGCACTCGTGGATCACAAGGGGCGTTTTACGGACATCAATGCTGGGTGGTCGGGAAAGGTGCATGATGCCCGCATTTTCAGGAACACTGGTCTGTACCGGAAGCTGCAAGGGGGCACCTTTTTCCCTGATCAAAAAATAACAGTGGGGGAGGTGGAGATGCCCATAGTCATCCTCGGAGACCCAGCATACCCACTGATGCCATGGCTCATGAAACCCTACACTGGGAACCTTGATCGCAGCAAGGAGCGGTTCAATTACCGATTGAGCCGCTGCAGAATGACTGTGGAGTGTGCCTTCGGCCGTTTAAAAGGGCGCTGGCGCTGTTTGTATGGGAGGCTGGACTTGGCGGAGGACCAGATCCCTGCCGTGATTGCGTCATGTTGTGTCCTCCATAACATTTGTGAAAGTAGGGGAGAAAAGTTTTCCCCTACGTGGGCTACGGAGGCACAGCGCCTCGAGGAAGCATTCGAGCAGCCAGCCACTAGGAGTATTAGGGTGGCACAAGGAGAAGCTGCTCGCATAAGGGAGGCACTCAGGGAGCATTTCAATGATGCCCTTCCCTAGTTAAGTCCCATGACGCATGAGGTGCACCTTAGGATCATTTCAGTAATGTGTATAAATAAATGCATTCTTCAAAGTATTTGTTACTGTTTTTATTGAAACCTGAAAGATGGGGGTGGGGTTACAGGTTGGTGTAGCTCCGGGTCTCGTAAAAGTAGCTTG